>JAHBCN010009973.1:0-33232 GCA_019359885.1 Listronotus oregonensis | reverse complement strand
CTTCATCTTTTTCCATTAAGTTACTCTTTATGTTTTCACGCAAAAAAACTCGTTGTTGAACTGAATAATCCATGAGAATTAAAACTGAATATTAAACTATGTGTTCAAACCTAATGATACTTTATTAGAAAAATGACCTTTTACGAAAAGCAGTTTTTCCTAGTTTTGTGTCAGGTGCCCACTCGATTAAAAATTTGTTGATTTAAATCCCTCTATAAGAAATACAAAAAAATTCATAAAACAAAAAAGAAAGCTTTTTAGGTTGTCTATAAAAATTTTTTTTAAACATTTTTGATGAAATAAATAATAAAGGGGTATAAACGAAAATGTAATTTTAACAAAAAATTTAATCCAAAATAGGATTTTTTTTTATTATATGATTTTTAGGTTTTTTAAATAATAAACTATTTATTTTATTTATTTAAATTAAAAATCACTAAAAATTTGCAGAAAAAAATCCAAAAATAAAAAAATAATAATTTTCAAATTTTTTTCCAGAGGTATAGCCTAAAAAATCCTAAAAATTCGGTTTTTTGATTATAACTCGGAAATGTTGCATTTAGAAAAAAAGGGTATATACTTGAATCAAAGGTTTTTTAAAAATACATTGCTTGTTTTATATAAAGTTTCCTGTATCTTTTATAGTTTTTAAAATTTGACGTTTTAAATAAAAAAAATCGTTTACAACCGAAATTACGCCTTTTCTTGATTATTTGCTAATTGCCCCCTAATTTTGACTCCCGTTCAGTGGAAAAAAATGTTTCAAAAAATTCTAGTCCGACACCCAGCACACACCACTTACTTTTTTGGTGGGCCTGTGTAATTATTAGGTGCTATAATATGTAGTAAGCTTGTGCCCTAACAAATGTGGTGATTTATTAATTGTTAGTTGTAGTGTCTGTATGTGTAAGGTTCTAAATTGTTTATAGAGAGTTGAGCACAAATTAAACCTAAACGGTTGTCCATTATTATTGATCCTTTCTAAGCAGAATAAAGTTAAGCTTTAAATAGATAAATTATTTTGAGCCAACTTCAGTACAAAAATTTTAAAACAGTCATTTGACTATAAATATATAAATCCTTAATTTTTTTGTTTCGTTTTTATACGAGGAAAGTTTAATTAAGCAACGTTTGAATGAAATACAATAGTATATAAATTTTTCGCACGAGTAAACCACTTTGTATAAATTTAAAAGTGTTTTACAGGTTTTAATTTTACATTTTTTACTATCTCTCTAATTGCTGCCATAAAACTTCGCAGAATAAATGATTCACTGTGTATGTAAAAAGAGTATAAGAACATAAAATGTAGAAGAGAATTTTAGAATGGAAATTATGTTTTAAAAGCTTGCGTAACGAAATTTAACTTTAGTGAACTTTACAAGCTGTCACTGACAGAGCCGTAAGTTTTCAAAATATTAAACTACGTGACAGTGTTGTTAAATGCATAGAGGTTTTTTTTTAGTTACGACTTTTTAAAGAGCTAGTTTATGATAATAATAATTACATAAATTTAATATAATATTATTATGAACCTGTATTTTTTATTAAATATTCTCGAAACTTTTTAAGTTAACTAAAAAGAATTCTTTTATTCCATTTAAATAAAGCTACATACCAACTTTTAGGATGAATTCTAAGCTATCTTTAAAAATAAAAAACAAATAGATAATAAAAAAATTACTATGTTTAAAGAACATGAGGTTAAATATAGTTTATCTGTAAGAAACAAAAACCCCATTTGACTTACAACGAATATGATATAAATAAAGATATCTTTGTAATAATTGTTCTTACTCGTACTTTCTTTCTACCTGTTTTAGAACTTTTTTATATAATAGTCCTTGTTAGTTCTATATAATCCTAATAGTAAGTTTTGGCTTTTAAAACCTAAATTTGAGGTTTTTTTTAACTGTTATAAAATAACAGTATATTTTTAAAAATATATATTTTTATTTATTTTAAGAAGAAAGCAAACATTTAAAAAAATATGTTATTTTTAAAATAAGAACTAAACAGAAATAACCAAAATATGATTTATTTATCTGAGCCTTTTACTTTTAGCGATATTTTTAATAAATAAGGTACTGAGTATGATATATAAATAAATAAATAATATTTTAAATCTATTTAGTTAAGTCTCTGGATATACAACTTTTAAGCAATTTAATTCACAGCAAATATCTTATGATTTAAATTGCATTTTTATTTTTGAGCTTCTCACAGGTAACAATGTTTTTGCATAACAACTCATTTTATGCAATCTTTATAAAAATAAAAAGATATTCAAAATTTACGCTAGGTTCTTATACTCCGTTACAGCTCTACCTGGAAGACCAAACGAATCCAATTGGTCGAGCACCTACCACACACGCGGAGCGAGAGAGAAAGCTTGTTGACTTATCTCGCCAAGGCTTCCTCTAGTAGGTATATGCTTAAAGGGTTAGCTCATACATATGATATTTAATACAGTTTCTCAGTTCTACAACCTTTGAGTATATACCTACTGCAAGCCGCACGCAGAGCGAGAGGAATTAAATTAGATTAGATTAGATTATTTGAGCGGAGATGGCAAAAATGACCTCCCCCACTGCAACCTTGCCAGATTTATTGTGGTTTCTCCTATCGTTCTTTAGAGTACCTTGTCCAGGCACGTCTTCTTGACTAGACTCCAGAGTCTTGACACTGGCCACTCCATATATCTTGCTGGTTTGGGCTTTTCCTCACCAAGCCTAGTAAACCAAAGCCTACATAGTGCTTCACAGTGACACCACACATGTACGGCTGTTTCTTCAGCCTCCTGGCAGAACCTACACAGGCTATCCTCCACCAGGCCTATTCTTTTCAGGTGCTTGTTAAGTTTGCAATGTCTTGTTAGTTGACCTACCGTTATCCTTACGACTTTACGACTGTGGGTCAGTAGGTCCGAGGTAAACTTGGCCGAGCAGGTCTTAATGAACTGCTTTGCCTGTCTGTCTGCCTGTGTTTGCAACCACCAGCTTTGAAACTCTCTGTCCACCCAACTCTTGATAGATGCTTTAAGGAGGCCTGCCAGGATTCCACGGAATGGCTCAGGCCCTATCATTTCCATGGCTGATCCACTTTTGGCTAGTTCGTCGGCCTCTTTGTTACCTGGGTGACTCTCGTGGTCTGGTACCCAGGCTACCGTAAATTTGTTTGCCAAGCCGACTTTATCCAGGGCCTGTATACAGTCCCCCACTAGTTTGGAATTAACTTTTGGAGAACTGATGGCCTTCAGGGCCGCTTGGCTGTCTGAGTAAATGACGATGTTTTTTCCTTTACTCCCTTTTTCTGTAATCAGCAGTTACAGTTTCTCAGTTCTACAACCTTTTGGTATATATCTTCTGCAATCCGCACGTGAAGCGAGAGGGATAGGTTGTAGACATATCGCGCCAACGCTTCCTCTAATAGGTATATGCTGGAAATGTTAGCTTGTACCGAGCGATCCAGTACAAGAAGACCCCTAGGTTTTGGCCTTTTTTGGATTTTAGAATTTTCAATCCAAAATTTATTAAATGGAAAAGCTCAAAGTTTTTTATGACCTGAATTTTTTTTTCGTAGTGTCAACTACCAACGAGTAATCGCAAAGTCGTCAATTTTTTTAAATAGGATGACTAGTTTTCGTCTTTATTTTTTCGCAGTTTGAAAATTTCTCTAATAGGCTCAATGAAAATTAAGGCAGTTAAACGATTAATTTTCCAGATATTCCGTCTCAAAAATTTCGAAAAAAAATATATTTTGTATTTAAAAAAAAGTAGTTTTTTCCTTTCTTAAACTTACATTATTATATTTTTAAGGTCGACATACTGTACGCACATAATATTTACCGGATACTGTTACAATGGATACCTACCAAACGTTACTAAACATTTTTAACCACTGTTATCCTGTTTCATAAATCTTTGTTATTAGTGAAAAGTATATGCCTAAGAAGCAGTTATAATTTTTTTTCTTTTTTAATTTACAACCAGGATCATCTTTTACTGAATTCGGGGTAGAGAAAAAATCGTGAGCTACTTACGGCTAGAAGATTCTGTAAAAAAAACAGTAATATTATTTTTCTATGGATATTTCATTCAGAAAATAAAATAATTAGTTTATGTTAAAATCTCTACATAATATATATTATGTACAAAAGGGATATAAAGAGGAAAAAATATTTTTTTACTTGCGTGCGCAAAGTACTTACTTTGCGCACGGAAACTCTTTGCGCACGCATTTTCGTTCTGCATATTTGCCGTATTTATGGTCGATTTTTTAATGTATTAAAAACTTCTGGCTGAAATAATATTTAAAAAAAGGGTTTCACATATTCTTTTATTGTGCTTTATTAAATTTTAGATACATTTGGCGCTTAGTAAATATCCCATATCACTTTTTTTATTATCATTTTAATATTTTTCCTTGCACCATGTATATCATAGACACCATGCTAAACAATAAAAAATCAAAGAATTTTTCTTGTTGCTGCAGCAACCAAGTACAAACATTTTCTAATGTCACGGAAGCATCAGAAAATTCCGTAAAAAGTTTAACATAAGTTTCCAAGAATGGAGGAAGAATTGCCAGACGATGTTTTAAAAGCCGCAAGTTTGGCCAACTTAGAGCTCCTGTCGGCAAAAAGAAAAGTACGAGAAACAGTATAATTCATTTGAAACATGGTGTGAAGAAAAAGGCGTTAGAACTTTGAAAGAGGAGGTACTTTTAGCCTATTTTCTCAAATTAAGCAAGGAATTTAGTCCAAATACTTTATGGTCGAAATACTTCGCAAGTAGAAAAAGTATTGTTCCTAATACTTGCGCAAAGTGACTTAAAGCTTATCCGAACTCCGCTTCGCGTCGTTCGTCTAACTGCTTTGGTGTGCGGAAAAAGCATCACTTTGCGCACTTATTGGGAAAATAACTATTACTTTCCATCAATAGTTTAATGAAAGCCATGAAATCACAGTTTCTTCTTTTTATTCATAAATCGTTTACATTTTTATGACATTTTTAGAATAATTGCTATAAGGCATGAATAAGAGCTCTTGGAAGAGAACTCACAAAAATATTGACCTTTAAATAGAAGCCTGTAAAGTGGCGCCATCTATTCTTTTCATATTAAATCAGATAATATAAGATCCAATATTACATAATAATTTTAAATATTCTAAACCAGTTTTGTTTACTACCTAACAATGTTGTGCAAAAAATAAAAAAAACAGTGAAAGTATAGGTAATTTAAATTTGACATTTAATAATGTCATGCATGGTAATTATGGAAATCCGGACCTTACTTACTTTTTACTGCGCAAACTCTACAGGGTCTTTTCCCCTAACCCCGCTGTCATGCACGCGTGAATAATTTTGTTCTACAGCATTTGCCTTCCATAAACCTTTAACCTTCCTTGACCTTATCGCGCTTTTTCTCTATAGCACCTTGTTTACAAGAACGTATATGCTCGAAGTTTTATACAAATGTAAACTTTGCAAAATGCAATAAAAAGTATATAAAACAAAAATGTATTTTTTTCATATTAAAAAAAAAATAATATAGTATGATAGGTATTCAAAAAAAAATTAGTATCTATTTGACAAAATAAAAAAAATGGGAACCATAAATCGAATCCAAGCGTCTTTGCGATAAAACTACAAAAGTAACGACATTAAAACTTGAGTCACCGAGTTAACAGTTAGAGAGAATCCTAACTAATATTTAAAGTGTGTATAAATTTTGGACTTATTTCTCGGTTTAGCTGACCAGTGTGCTTTATTATTTTGAGGGGTAAACATCCTAAATGTATACTACTAATACATCCACTTTTATTCCCATGCTTTTTTTATTAAAATAATAAGCGTTTTTAGGTCGAGCCTGTTTAAGTACGTATGTGGTTGCTAGATACACCAACAGATCCGAATATACACGACTTATTATAACACATACCGATGTAAGGGCGTAACGGATTTTAAAATCTTTTCAACAAAAACATCGTTATGTTTTGAAACATAAAGCAAAATGGAGAAAGGAGCTTTCCTGAAAGTAAAAATTACGCCATGCGAAAGTTTCATTACTGACAGGCACTACTTTTCTTCATATAAATCCACGATGAACGTGGTTTATTTTTATTTCCGAGCATGTACAAAGACGGCATTGTACAAATATATTGGGCTTCTACTTTTCACAACGCGACGTGAAAAATGGTTTAGGTAATGGAAGGCAAGCCTTCAACCTAACGACCAACCTTATACTTACGAACAGTTTTATTGAACTCTAGGGACAGGGAAAGTGTGTGTTGTCTGTTTAATCCATTTAATAAAAGGTTTATTTTGTTCTCTGATCATGGCTAGAAAGCGCTTGACATTTTGGATAACAACGAAATTAGTTTTTGTTTTTCTTTACGAAGCTTAATTTAATTTTTAAGGTGTTTTTACAGTTTGAAGATTTCTGGCAGTAAATTTTTCTTGCTGCATTGTTTTATGCAGGTAAAATACGGCAGGCGCTCTTTTTCTTGCAACTGCCCGGCTAGCTTGGTAAACATTTTAGTGATGCTTAAGGTAACAACCGTATATAATTTAACTGTATACAATAGGCTTTTTGACAGGTTTTTAAAATCCATTTTATAATATGTAGCAAAGTTTAAGGAACGCAATTAAAGTTGTCTTTTTAATTCTGGTACATATTTACTTAAAAATATCAAATTAAAAATTCAGCATTTAAATAGAGTGCCAAAACGCTACTTTGACAATATGGCGCTGCAAGGGGGTCGGTGACGTCACTTGCCTGTATTCTGATCTGTGGCACATATCATCCACATACATTTGTTGCAAACAAAAACGAAAGTGCGATTGGATTTACATTTTATCAGTGATTCATGTAACAAAATGAGTTACAAATGGTGTGCTGTTCCAAAATGTACAAATATGTCGTTAAAAACTCCGGAAAAACTATTTGTAAGTGTTCCAAAGATTGGCGAAGTGCGCCGAAAGTGGTTGCAACTTTCTCGGAGGGATTCTAATGACATAGCGAATAGTACAAATATTTTCTTCTGTGAAGACCATTTTGATTTGAATTAATTACATTCAGAATGTAAATATTTTCGCTATTGATTTGAAGTTATTATACCTCCAAAGTTTTTAACAGTATGTCTCTTGCAACTCACTTTTCGCTGTTTTCCATAATATTACTTAAAAATTATAGCTACATAGTCCTATAAGTTCAATAAGCATTACACTAAAAGAACCCGACTTACTTGTTTGTTTTAACTTAACATTTATAACCTATAAAAGTTCTTGCTTGCTGTGGTAGTTCATCATTATTTTACTTTCTTATGATATAATTTAAGTAACCACTAAAGTGTTTTTATACTTACTTTGCTGTTTTTACATTTTTTAGTTCCGAAGCATAAAAGTCTGCATTTTTATTTACGAACTTTTAAATAAATAAATTATTATTTTTAACTTACGTTAATAAATATCCATTTTTAAACTTTTAATTTATACTGATAACAGCAGTTGACACTTTTTCGCATTCTCAAATAGCCTATTTAATCAAAAAAAGCATTAAGCGATGGTAAAAGCCTATTTATTATTATAATTTTATTATTACCTAAAAATTCATATGTGTTTTAATTTTTTTTACTTAAGAATTTTAGAAATAATTTAATAAGTTGTTTACAAATAAATAAAATTTAAGTTAATTGGTAAACCAAATTATTAAACTATTTGCAGAAATAAAACTGTTTGCAAGAAAAATTGCAACAAGAAAAATTGCAGCAACAAAAATTTGTATTATATGTAAATTTATTTCCATTTTTCTTAAATAGTTTTAAAAAAGTAAAAAATAATTTTTTGAAATTCAAAACATTATTTTTTATTTAAAAAAAATCAAATAATAATAATATCACATTTAATTTAATCTTCTTTTTTGGTTTTACACTGATAAAAAAGACATTGTATTTAGGTGTTCTTTTACAAAACTTTTTATATAAAGGAAGCTTGTGATCTTGCAAAATATACATCATAAATCTTTATGAACAACAGGCAAAGCCGATTTCCAACATCTCAAGGAAGAAATTAAACGCTTGCTTTTTAAGGAGGATTTTTTACGCTAGAAGGGAATCCTATTCACTTTTTCGCTTCGTAAATCCATATCTATCTGCATGATATAGGCACCCTACCGAAAAACCATTTACTATAGGCTTAAAAAGATCCTAAAGTACTGGGTTACCTAATAAAATTTAAAAAAGAAATAAATTATCTACATGACAATGCTGAATATTGACCCCGAAATTATATCTTGGTAAGCTTTAATTAAAGCTGACTTTATTATGTCATATAATAAAAAAAAACAAAAGAAAATATTTCACCAAGCATCAGTGGGATTAAATAATAAAAACGAGTTCATTTTAAGACATTATTTGACATGAATCTACTTTAATAAATTCAATCTTGTAATAACTGATTATTCCAAAACTAAAAATAAAGTTTCTATGGGAATAAATAAGTGCGACTTCTAAATTTAATAGGTATACTTTCTGCACGCAACATTCGTCTCAGTAAGACTGCATCTCATATAGATTCTCAGAAGCTTTAATACTAATTCAACCGAAACCCACAATTTACCCGGTTTATAGTATTTCTACCATAGGGTCTACTGAAATACCTTAGTAGAATTCTGTACATAATTCCACGTTTTTTTTTTGCATTAGACTGATCTAAACAGGGTATAAGAGCATAAACCCCAAAAACAAATACCATAACGCAAATGCAAATCTATAAGCGCAAATTATACGTTTTTAAAAATATTTACATCCAATTCGTTCGCAACCATTCTTAAAACAGGGCAACTGGATAAGAGTTTTCTGTTTAAGCTGGTAATGTGATTCTCAAAATTTTACCTTTAATCTATTTACAGTCCTAGAAACTTGTTAACCTATTTAACCTGTGGTTTGTTGATATTAATACTATCCAGCAATACTTCATCAAGCTCACACTTAAAAGTAAAAATATTAGTTTAAGAAATGTTAAAAGGTAAATAATTCGCATTGCATTACATCTTTATTTTAAATATGTCTCTCTAAAACCGTAAACTTTGAGTTTCCGAAACAATATTTTATGATTCACACAACCAAACTTCTCGGACAAATTACAAAACACCCCAGCTGCTCCCTCTCCATCATTAAGCATAGTCCGTAAGAAGTAAAAACATAGCATCTTTAGTGTTCAAATTATGCTGAAATGCTAATCGCCTGATATAAAGAATAAAAAAGTTTATGTCTGATCGAAAAGCTCAACATGTTATGCCTCTTGACAAGTTTTTTGATTATTTTAATTAAGATTAGTAAGAATGGTATTGGTCTGAAGTTAGAAGGCTCTTCAGCGTTACTCGCCTTATGTAGGGAAACCACTTTAGACAGCTTTAAATAATCTGAAAAGTGAGTGAAAATAAATGATTCTAACATCGATAAAACCTTTAAGGTTTGCTTCAGCAGTTTCAATAATATTGATATATCGTCCCACCCTGGGCTGTTTTTTATTTAAAGTTTAGTAAAGACCCTCTTTAAATCAGGAATATCTGTGGGATAAAAATGGAAAGTTTCATTAACAATAACATTGCGCAAATAACTTAGGGGATTCACTGTTGTAGCTCTATCGACTTATAAGAAACAGGCTATTTAACAATAGTATGTGTTAACCTCAGTAGGTTTGAGATTTGTCTATGTGCAGCAGTGCTACTTTTACCTCTTAACTTGTTTGCTATCATTCACAATCCCACCGCTTTGTTCGCACGTCGGTGTCGTGGTTGGGCCTAGTAGGCTCTTTTGTAACATGCGCTGAAGTTGCCGGTTATCGGCAGGAGGAGGCGGATAGAACCGCTTTTATAGGGAAAAGGGTTCCCTGGCTTTAAAGGGAAAGCGGATAGAACCGTTTTCATAGGGAAAGGCTTAAGATACGGCCTTAGAAGGTACATCTGGTTCCTGTACCAAAAATCTGGTAGCTACCCACGTCACTATACCGAGATAGGAGGGTATGACGAATCCAATCGTCTGCTCGTCATACAAAGGAGCCAAGGACACCAGAACACATATTGTGCTTGTGTCCGGTTGCGGCACGAGTAAAGGAAAATAAAAGAGTTCTCTCCCAGTTTAATATCGGAATCATTAGAAGTCTGATCCTATTGGGAGAAATATAAAAAGGTGTAAGCAATAGACCAAGCGGTCGCGGTGGAGGGCGTAAAAGGTTTTTGTTTATTATCCTAGTTAATATTTAACTATTTAAAAAGTAAAGAATCAGAAAAATCAATAAAGTTCGTAAACTTTATTGTTTTTCTGTAAATACCACGATATTTGTTATACTAGATTACGTTATATTGTGTTATACTATATTTGATTTGTGTAATTTAAGGCCCCTAAATGTAAAAGTCAAGTTCTGGCTAAAGGGTTTTATTTTTTTTTTTTTCATTTAAAGGTTGGTAGTAGGCTGCTACGCTTCAGCTAGATCTTCACTTTTAGGTTTAGGGGTCATTCAAAGACCATAGCATTTATTTATATTTTCTTCAAGAACCTACTCAAAATTGTTCATTAGCTCACCTACTAGTCCGAGAGCTGGTAAACAATTTTGAGTTGGTTCTTGAGACACTTCGATTTTTTTTAATTTAAGGTTTGATAGGGGACCGCTACCCTTCAGCCAGACCTTAACTTTTATATTTAAGGGTCCTTCAAGGACAATTACACAAATTCTTAAAGTGCCTAAAGAACCTACCTAAAATTGTTCACCAGCTCTCCTACTATAGACAGCGTAGTAGCTTCAGTTTTAGTATCAAAGTGACTAGCGAAAAAGCAGGTTATGAAAAAATGTCAAGAGCCTATAAAGTTAGTGGTCAGAATTTTTTTTGTTTTTAGTTGTGCATTTTCTATTTTTTGTGTTTATAATGTATTGAATTAAAGACAATAACACTTACTTTTGTAATTTTATCAGTTTAGATTATTTTAATAACTAAAAACGCAGATACATTAAAATCAATAGTATGTTATCAAATAAAAAAAAACATTATTTTTAAACCAAAACCTGCTTGGTTATTAGGCAGGGTTGCTATTTGGAAATGAAAATAAATAATATCGCACTCAGTAAAAGCTTGTCTTGTTTAAATAGTACAAACTCTGTGAAGCACACATAAAATATTGCTTGTAAGATAAAAATAAAATAAAAGCACTGTTGTAAATGCCTTTTTTACGTGGCGCAATTTCCAGTTATTTTCACGAGAACGGATGTTCATCCATTCTCTGTTAGAGATATTGCTGTGTATAAATATTTAAATGTTACAGCTGTTTTAAAATGAGCTTCCTACTAATTTGTTTTATGGAAATAGTCAGTCTCACAAAGGGGTGTAATATGTAAAAGTGTGAACAGAAACACTTTATCTTTTAGTAAAATATAGTTTGGTTAATAATGAGCTAATTTTTATTTTTTTTTATTTAATATTATATTTATATTTAATTAAAAAAAAAACTGAAAAAGAAACATCCAGTATCCGAACAAGATAATGATGTCGATTATTCCTTTAAAAATAATAATTTTAATTTAACGTTTGATTTATCTAAAAATTAAATTAAAAGTGCTATTTCTTCATAAGCTAGGAAACCTTTTTCGCCCGTATCAACTTGGCTTTGGAACAAAATGCGAAGCAGAAGCAGCAATACATGCAGTACGTCGTTTTCTTCTTTATCTTTACGAATTAGATAAAAATATTTTAAAAATAGATTATCAAAACGCTTTTAATATGGTCAATAGAAAAACCATTTTATCACGAGTCAGCGAATATCTCCCGGAATTTTTGCCATTTATAGCTCAATGTTATGATAAACCAAGTTTACTTTCTTACAGTGATCAACATATTCTTTCTCAAAGAGGTATCCACCAAGGAGAGTAAGGAAAGTAAGAATTTTTAAAATCTCTTAGTAGGTACCAAATAAAAATTTATAGACTCACATATTTCCTATTATTTACTAAAATATTCTTTTGCTTTACCTCGAATGTCTTATTTGTTAAGATGTTCACCTTGTTGGAAATCACCAGATTTACTTCGTAAATTTGATAATGTATTACATAGTTTGGTTAAAGACATAACAAATTGTGATATTAAATTGAATTCTTGGTTACAAAGCACTCTTCCAGTAAAATTTGGAGGTCTCGGAATAAGAGATACATCCACCCTATGTATTTCTGCCTTTTGAGGTTTAATTAATAACGTATCAGATTTAATTTCCAAAATTTTACCTTCCTATATTCTGGCGACAGTAGATAACGATTTCAGCAATTGTTTTCTAAGATGGTTATCTGTTTGCAATCTTTAAAATCAACCACTAGAATTCCCAAAAAAAAGATTTTGACTTTTTGATTTGCCAAGCTTGTCACCAATATATTACAAACATATGCCAGAGAAGTGAAGATAAGGCACGTTTACTTGCTCTTCAGGCCCCTGAAAGTAATACTTGGTTTAACGCACTTCCATCTTTGTCCTTGGAAAATTTATTAGGTAAGAAAAAATTTCATATTTTTATCGCACTCAGACTTGGTCTGCCTGTATGTGAAGAGAACACCTGCGTTTACGGCGAAAATGCTGATATTTATGGCCTACATGGGTTAAGCTGAAAAAAAAGCGCTGGGCGTTCTTCTAGACACAGTCAGATAAATAAAATTATCAAAAGAGCTCTGATTTCAGCTAAAAATCCTTTTGTGTTAGAGCCTCTTGGAGTTGCAGAAGCGATGGAAAACGTGTAGATAGAATGACCTTAATCTCCTGGAAGTATGGAAAACAACTACTTTGGGACGCTAGTTGCAGCCATACACTTGCAAAATCCTATCTGGACAAAACTTCTAATTTAGTAGGTGCTGCTGCTCGTTTTGCCGAAAATAAAAAAAAACATCTAAAATATAAACAGCTTAAAGACCGCTTTATCCTCATTTCTTTTGATGTTGAAACTTTTGGTCCTTTGGATGATGAGGCTAAGGGTTTTATAAATTAAATTTGCAAAAAAATTATATGCAAAAAATCTCGAAGTCTCAATTAGTCAAAGAATTGGTTAAACTGTGCAACGGGGTAATGCAGCATCGGTACTAGATACAATCCAGGAAGACCTAGGACTTGATGAAGTTTTGAATTTATAGATTTAGTTATTTAGTTTATTCTAGAATATTGTTATTTGGTATTTATAACATTACGGCCGAGTGATGATCGCGTTGTTAAATTTAGCAATGAACTTAGCAGTTTAGAATGTTTAACAAAACGTCATTGTCAGTGTTATTCAATGATTTTAGTAGGCAACCTGTCAAAATCTGACATTTTGTTAAACATTCTAAACCGTTGTCAACTTAGCAAATTGTTAAAAGTTAACAACAGTTTAGAATGTTTAACAAAATGTCAGATTTTGACAGGTTGCCTACTAAAATCATTAAATAACACTAACAATGACGTTTTGTTAAACATTCTAAACTGCTTAGTCCATTGCTAAATTTAACAACGTGATCATCACTCGGCCGTAAATATTGTAATACTGAGATATTACTTATATATTGTAATACTGAGATATTACTTGTCAAATACTGTGCTTTTAGCAATGATTTGACATACATGACTTGTAAAAATATGCAATTTTTTAAATAATGTATTAAACTAAAAAAGCTAAACTCATCTTTAACATTTTTTAAAATATTGACCCATAAATTTTTATTTTTTTACAGGTCACAGATACAATTATTTTAAAATGATAATAATTTGGGATCTTCCTATGTTTTAATATTAATTCTCTTTAAAATGTTTTGTTGTGTTGCATTAATAAAAGTATCGTTTAAGTATGCCCTTTAAAAAATTGGCATATTCTGGATAATGTAGTACACAAGTTTGCTACGTCTTGATCGAATTTAATTTTTTGTCAATATGCAACCTGAAGAATCTATTGAGCTCGCTGCTCTCAAGTAATCTGGATTCTAAGTACTCCTTACATTGCACTTAAACGACATAAGTTGAGTTTTGGAAATATTTTGGGTTAAGTAGTTAGCATCGCGCCATTCTTTATTTTATATTAAATCTTTTTTAATTTTATTTTATTAACAAAAAATATAACTACATTTTTTTAGCACTAACGGTGATTCGAAAAATATTTTAGAGAATCTTTTATTGCTTTTTTTATACTAAGCAGCTGTGAATTTATTAAATAGGAAAATTTATAAAAAAAATAAGGTGGATAAAGAATATTAGAATTATTTATTTAAGAATTGACTTAATTTTTTTCTAATAAGCAACATTATAAACTTTATAAAATTTCAAAAGTTAATCAACTTTTGATAACTTAGGTTTTATTTCCTTTAAAAAAAGTATTTACAAAAAATATTTTTAATACATTTACACATTATAATATGTGTCACAATAATGAGAAGCGCACACATACTACATATTTTTAATTCAACATTATCTGTATTTGGAAAATCCCGAAAAAAATGTAATTTATTTTTTCAGTTTTTGAGATTTGGTTATAATTTAAAAATGTAAGGATTTAACTAAGATATTAAAAAGAACCAAAACTATGGTTAATTTCAAACAATAATCTTACTTGAAAATGGTAAAGATTTAAGAAATATTGTGTCGGTAAATATGAAAAAATAATAGAAATTGGCTATTTTGCAATCATAAATTTGATCTTTTTTGACAACACATCACGGAAGCTTTTTTTTCAGATTTTGGGCAGATTATTCAGTACAGAAGAAAAAGAAATAAAAATAGAAACATATATCCATTATATTTTTATTTACTTTCTTTGCAGAAAGATATGGCTTTTAACAAAAAGACCATTATACTTATAGGACGATTAATTTAGTTTTTATAGGCGATGTTCGCTGAATCTTTATCTATTTAAACTAGTTGTCAGCTGGCTAAACTTACACGGCTGTAATATTTATAATTAAAAGCTTGTCTGATTCGGTTGGAAATAAGTTACTTAGCAGTGGTCAACAAAATTTTAATTTTGATTGTAAATTTTGTTGACAATATAATTAAAGAAAACCTACATAAATAAAATAAAAAAATATTTTAAATTGTTTAAAAATATTTTTTTAACAACAAAAAAGATTTTTTTTAAGATTCATTTTACTAAACCAAAAAGAAATATTGTAGTATCTGGATGTCCTTTGTTTAAATTAATTTCTTAATAACTTAAAGTAATCAAAAGTAGATTTTTTGCATATATATTTTATTTATTTTATATATTATTTATATTTTACTTTATTTATATTTTGTATTTAAGAGTTGTAGGCAAAATGCAGTTCAGGGTATCTCATGCTGTGCTAAAGAAAAATATGTTAAGCCCAGAGCATTTTGTTTTTTTTTTGATACTGTGATGCATAATTCCCTTACAGAAAATATTGTAACAATTTTACAAAATGTTTGAAGTGGACCCGAATTCTTAAAAAGACGAAAATTAAGAATATGTTAACATATTAACGTGTATGGAATTTTATGGGATCAAAAGTTTGGTTAATTTTTTTTAATGTTTAATGTTTTCTTAAAAGTGTGTTAAGCCTAATATCTAGGACTTTTTTTTCGGAATCAAATGCAGTCTAGTAATGTAAAAAATTATTTGTACTTTTTAATAAAAATGCGGCAGAATATCTAAAATATTTTTTTTAAATTGCTTAAGAATATTGACGTTTTTATTTAAAAATGGTAACAAATTTACCTTTTGTTATATAAAAGGCTCTTAAAGATTTGTAGTTAATTTTTTTACAACCTTATTTTATATCTCGGTGGTATTTAATATATAACTTTTAGCTCTACCAATTCCAAACTACTTAGAGAAAGAATTTAATTTTGGCAAAATTTAGCGACAAGTCAAAAATAGTAAAGGTATTTTATTATTAAGGATTCCGTTTAGGTTACAGTTTTATAATTACAGGTTGCTAAGGTAAACATATTACAAAAACACATTTTGAATATTACTTTAGATTTATTACAATTAAAACAAAATCCCAAGTAATTTGGGACACATTTTTTTTAATAAAACACATAAATGAATGTTAAGGGTTATCTGCTGTAAAGAAGTTGCTTCTTAGTTTATAAAACAATGTTTTTTGCTTCTTTTACTTCTAAGCCCTTTCTATATATGTTACTAGGTTTGTAATAAAGTACCAAACTCACGCAGCTCTTAAGTATCAACTACTGATGGTTCTGTTACCAATCAAAGTACCAATATATTTTTTATACACTTTTTATTTCCAGCAATAAATTGGAGGTGGTTTAGAAATGTTTGCATTGCTTTCCCCTAGAAATGATTTTTTTATTTATGGATGAACAGCCATAACAAATATCAGAAAGCGCAAAAGCCGTAAAATTAACTAAATCAATGTAAGTTTACTTTTTAAAAATAATGCATGAAGTAAATAATTTTACTTATTTATGTATTGATAAATTATATTTATCTTCTTAAATCCTATTTTTAAACAAAATTAATTTTTAGCAGTCTTATGTTGTTCCGAACCACAAATCCCTTTGAAAGTTGTCACATAAACAGGATAAAGAACACATATCACTATGTTTCTTTTGTTTTAGACTTTTTTCATATTTACTTTACTACTACTTTATTATTAGATTACAAATACAAAAGAAAATATGTTAGTAGTCAAACAGTCAAAGTAATTTTAAAATAAAATTTTAAAGCAAATCCCAAGGCAAAAATATTTGAATAAATCCATTTTGCAAGACAAAACAGTATGTTTATTAAATATTGCGTGTGCATATAAAACATCTAGTTTCACGGTAGTGTGTATATTACATAAAACTTTTTAAAGTGTTTTCCCCCCATACATAGCTTTGTTATCGTTCCATATAAAGGTATGACATTTGGTATGTAAATTAACATAAGTATTCTAAAATCTGTGGGAAAATTGAGACAGTTATGTCAATGGTTTCTGAGATATTTGATTTTAAAAATCGCCCATTTTACTACTGACTGATTGACTTATTCACTTCATCACTGATGGGGCACTTTTAGAGAAAGTAGAAACATAAAATTTTGTATCTAACTAGGTCTTAGGACACAAATAGAGAAAAATTCTGAAAACTGCACATTTTTACTAGGAACGCTCTAAAACAAGGGCGGTAATAATCGTATTATTATATGAGATATTTTACAAGTTTGCAATCTGATTGAACTTAAGTTTTTAAGGTTATTATTGTCTAAAATTTAAAATGCAGGCAGGATTTTATTTACTTATTACAGAACATTGCTACATTTTACGTGTCAGAACCCAAACCCCATTTTACTTGGAAAAAATTACTTTAAATCCAGGATTATAAAACCCTTATAATTAAAACTCGTATTTGGGGAAAAATTATAACTTCTCCTTAATTATTTTCTTATTCATTTCACACACAAAAGAGAAAATATCCTACCAAAAACACCTATGTAAAGAGAAGGACAAATTCCTATCCAAAAATCTCAGTATGGGTAGAAGCTAAGACTTTTGAGTAGGAATTTGTTAGATAAAATTTAAGATTTTTCGCAAGTCAATCAATATTCTAACCTATAATTTTTCAAAAAATTAAAAATATATTATCTACAGCCCAATTTGAGACCCCCAAACTTTTCACCTTGTACGTTCCTTCAAGTGAGCTGTTATCTATGCTGTTAGCTCATTGGTTTCTTCATTTTTAAAAGTGTTCAAATTGTAGAACGCATTGCCCATAAAGGTTTAATCTTCTTCTTCAAATCTCCAAATAATTAAGTCCCGTGTCAATAATTCTCTTACCTCACCTAAAACACCCAAGGTACGTTAGTACTTGGGCTATAGACTTTCTTGAATTGTCATGGCCGCTGGCAGTGGGGGTCCGTCGAACCCCCTGGGTCTTTAAAAATTACTTAAATTAAAAACAATTAACGTCTTAATCCTTAAATTTTACAATGTCGCCTAGGAATTTAAATGAGTATGATTACTATTCAGAAATTGAAGTTATGGTATGTGTTTTTAATTCAATTAATTCTAGACTAGTAAATTAACTTAAACTTTTTGACCTCTTCTACTTTTTTTCTGGCGGCGGCTCCGTGAATTGTACCAAAATAAACAGTAAGTTAATAAAATTGAAATAATATTCAATGCATATAAAAGAAAAGACTTCATACCTTTTTAAATAAAGGAAAATAAAAGCACAATTATCTAACGCGGAAAACATTTCTCTTTTTTTCAGACCCATTTTTACCTTTTTTTTATTTTTTATATTGCCATTTGACTACATGAAATATGCTCGTCAGGTTTACTGGATAATTGTTGCTTATTTTTAAATTAAAGGAATTTAAAAAGATTAAATTTTTGACCGAATTTCTACCAACACCAAAAATCGTACATTTTTTAAATGTTCTTGCTATTATTATTTTAAAATATATAACTGGTATTATCACAGACCCTTGGAGAAATTTACTATACAAATAGCTTGTTTTAAAATACTGTTGTTAATGTTATTAGTTATTACACCTTTTCCTATTAGAAGAATAAATACTCCAAGATACTAAAATTATTACCTTTACATTAACATTTATTTCGTTAGTTGTAATCTAAGTGGCAAAATAAGAAAAAAGATTGTTTTTAATTTATTATAATATTTCTTATTATTAGAGCTCTATCTATCACTATTAGTTTATTAGCACGAGTATATATAGGGCTCATACTAATTTTAATTAATTTACCTAACCGCTTTGAAAACATTTTGAAAATAGCATTAATTTTTTTATTAAAAAAGTATTATATTTTAATAATATCTAAAATAAATGGCACAAGAAATAGTTTTTATTCCCAAAATATACTTTTGACATAGATTTTATCATTAACAACAGTAAAAATAGATTTTTAATTTTTTTTTCCGTTCTCAACGGAAATTTCATAAACTCAATACGTGCGACAGCTACGTCTGCTCTCCCGTCTTTGACCGTTCGGGTAGCCATACTTAATTATTTGCCCCCTCCTACTTCGTCGCGTCACATCACATCATGCCTCTCGCGCTCCAGCTTCCGTCACACACACATTTTTTATTATATCGTATTTTCTTTGTTATTATTTTCTAATATAAATGGTGTTTGTGAATGAATATGTTTGTTTGAACAAACTTCAAAACTATTGATGTTTAAATAATTACGTAAAGAATTGACAAATAATAAAGTGCTTACATTTTCATAGTTGTAAGTTCAGAAAAAATGAAATTCTCATACAAACTTTTATCCTCGTTTTGACACCCTAGGGCAGGGGTCTCCAAACTTTCCAGCCTTAGGGCCATACTGATTACTCCAGTAAGTTCCGAGGGCCAAAACCATATTATCATTGTTGCCGGTGGTAAGAAGTGAAATAGTCCACTGATGAAAAAAAAGTCCGAAAAAGTACACAACGTTTAAAAAAGGCTGCAAATCGGACTGAAGTCCGCAAAACGGCAACACTACATATTATTAATTTTCCTGTCATTATCTGTAATTTCTAGATTAGTCGTAGAGTACGAGCAATGAGGAGTAACGTGACACGACATCTGGTGGACACAAGCGGAAATAGGTAGTACCTTCTATCGCTAACAGATGGCGCTAATAGCAAGCACAGAATAATCTCGTTGGTTCGAGAAAGTTCTGGTGTCTTCCAGTCACTTCTAGATGGCAGTAATTGGAATATATAAGAAGGCTAGTGGCGCAACCACAAGTCAGTTCCTATGACACTGTTGTTAAATAAAATATTGCATACCTCCTTAAAACGTGTTTGTGCGTATTTAAGTTTAAGACATCTTTATAACAGTATTTTGATTTGAATTGTTGCTTTTGTGTGTGAATTAGTAGTATGGAAAAGAAGCGAAAAATTGTAGTGAATGCAGAAAATTCAAAGATCAGTGGAACATTCAGTATTTCGTAATTGAGTCCAGTAACAAGGCGCTATGTTTGATTTACAATGAAAGCATAGCCGTTCTCAAAGAATATAACATTAAACGTCAATATGAAACAAAAGATTTTCAAAATTACTCAAAATATACAGGAAGTTTGCGGACAGAAAAATTCGAAGCTATGCAACGCGGATTGAAATCGCAGCAATCTTCATTTACAAAACTCAAAACTGAACAAGAGGCTGCAACTCGTGCCAGCTTTGTGTGGCTCTTGAAATTGCAAAACGTGGAAAACCATTCACCGATGGAGAAATGATCAAAGAAGTGGATAATTGCAGTAGCCGAAGAAATGTGCCCTGAAAAGGTAAATTTATTAAAAACTGTCAGTATGTCAGCAAACACTGTGGCTCGAAGGGTGAAAACATCGCTGAAAATACATCCTCTCAACTGTTCGACAAAAATGGACATTTTGAGTGGTTTCGGCCTTGGATGAGTCAACGGATGTGTCAGATACTGCTCAGGTGTTGATTTATATTCGAGTAGATAAAAGCTATGAAGTGCACGAAGAACTTCTTGATATGAATGATTCATGGCACAACTACTGGTACAGATATTTTTAAAGGAGTTGAAATGGCCATTAATCAAAAGAACCTTCGATGGAAAAACTTGAAATGTATTACAACTGATGGAGGCAAAAACATGAGTGGGAAAGATAAAGGAGTGGTCGCTCTTGTGTCAAAGGCTGTAGAAAATGACGGTGGTTCAAAACCATTAGTCTTACATTGTATCATTCATCAACAGTCTTTTTTGCGGAAAATGTTTGGATATGTCTGACGTTCTGAAACCAGTCATATCAACTGTTAATTTTATCAGATCTTTTGGGCTGAATCACCGACAATTCCGACAATTTATTGAAGAGATTGGAGAAACTGACTTACCTTATCATACTGTCGTACGCTGGCTTAGTTGTGGGAAAGTCCTTCAGCGCTTTTTTGAACTTCGAGCAGTGATCGAAATTTTTTTGAATGAAAAGCATCGCCCTCTTACTGAATTACAAAACAACGCATGGCTGTGGAAGTTAGCATTCTATGTTGATTTGACAAAACATGTGAATTTGGGATTGCAAGGAGAAAACCAGCATCTTCCTGATTTATACACTAATATCAAATCATTCAGGAAGAAATTGAGACTGTTTCAATCACAACTACGAAGTAAATGTTTTCACATTTTAAAACATGTGAAATATTCAGCCACACTACTGAGACTGAGTTTCCTATCGATTTTGCAATCGAAACTTTGAGTGCTTTGAAGATAAATTTTGATACTCGTTTCTCGGACTTTGATGCCATTGCGAATCAAATTAAGATTTTTCAGAATCCTTTTGATACTGACATTGAAACCTAGCCCCGAACTTCAAATGAAATGATTGATCTACAATGCAGTGATATAATTAAGAACAAATATCAAAACTCATCTTTGTTGGAATTTTATAAGAGTCTTCCACTGACACAATTTGATAATTTGCATAAATTTGCTCGTGGTCTGTTTTCTGTTTTTGGTACTACTTATTTGTGTGAGAAAACCTTCTCCAAAATGAAGTACACAAAAATGTTTACAGATCGAAATTAACTGATGAGCATCTTAAATCTCTTTTAATAATTGGTACAAGTAAAATTAGTCCACAACTACAAACTATTGTCAGTGGAAAATCTCAATTACATAAATCTCATTAGTATTTCATATGTCATTATGTTTGTTATAAGTTATGTGATTATTTAAAATGTATATAATGTTATTGATTCATTTAATAATTTGTTTGTTATTATATACTGAAGTTAAATTTTCGCATATTATACATGTCTTTCTATTACAATTCTGGTTCTTTACGAACTTATCACAAAAACAAAAACAATAAGCCTACAAGAAGTTAGAGTTAGCGGAGTTAGCCCATGACCATATAATGTAGATGTCATATTAATAATTATTCAACATAAAATTAGAATACTTCAGTAAACTAAATTTAATTTGCTATAAAAATTATTTATTCTCTAAAAGGAGTTTTCAAGTATGCTAGCTCTCCGCGGGTCGGACAAAATCTGTCCGCGGGCCGGATGTGGCCCTCGGGCCGTAGTTTGGAGACCCCAGCACTAGGGTATGATATTTCAAGAATGTTAAAAAAGATTAGTAATAATCGTACTAAATAACCTGATATGTAGGTTCTCCCTCATACTTTTAAGTCCAGAAATAACGAAGTCTTATACAAATTTTTAACCCCAAATTCTGCCCCCCCCCTAGGAAAGGGGGGTGTTTTATAAAATCATTTTAAAGCTAACGACTCCTATGTATAATCTAATTCCGTACCAAATTTCATCCAAGGTCAAGTAATTTTTGGGTGGGAGAGAAATTCCAAAAATTTTAAAACAGATTATTTTAATCGTAATCAACAGCCTACGTACAAATATTCATAGTTCTAGCTATGTCACTGGTTAGTTCTGGAGTATTTAAGTCAATGTTTTAACCATACCAAGTTTCATTTAAATGGAAAAATCCCAAACCTAAAAAATTTTCTCTCGTGTCCTGTATCTTAAAAATGGGGTCATTTTGGAGCTATGTTTATAAAAACTACTTGTTAGATTTTTGAAAAATCTTTCATAAGGTGGCATATGTTTTTTAAATCACCCTGTATAAAGTTATAAAAAAAAGCTTATAATACAAAGTACCCATGTTAACCTAGTTCATCTTATATTATTTTAAAACTTTTCAATATTTGCCGCAAAGACGTTAGTTGTTTTTGTTTTATGTGAAATATCAGCTGAGTAAAGTTAGTAAGAAAGAGTGAAAATAAAGATTTTTGTCAGTTATACAAAAAGCAAAACCATAAATAACTGAGCTTACATAAGAGAAAATCAGAATTATTTACGTCGCACTAGGTGAAAGGTTGGTATATTTTCATATTATGGTAATATGAGCACAAACAAAGAAAGTAGAAACTGTTGCAGCCAGACTAAAAGCGAAATAATTTTGGTAATGTAATATTAAAATTCATAAAAAAACAAGATTTACAGAATAATTTATTTAAATTTGAAACAACATTTTTTTTATATGTTTTTGCTAAGAGAACTCTAAATATATACTGAGTTTAATAATTTTCTGCTAAACTGTCTAAGTTTAAATTAATATTTATGCATATGCATAACTAATTTGTTTACATATAATTTTCTTCGCATACTTTTCATAAAATAGCTTTAAAGAAAATAAAGCATTTGTCTCATATCCTAATTAATACAATAGAATTTATAAAAAATAATGAAGCTGAAACAAGCAAGCTTAGCAAGTGTTGACGATGTAGATCGTTTATCTCAATACATTTTTTAAGCTATTTAATATTTCTTACTATTAAAAAAGTTTTCTAACTGTTAATAACTTTGTTAACAAGTTCTAAAATTTTGTCTAATATATTATATATATATATATATATATATATATATATAATATATATATATATATATATATATATATATATATATATATTATATATATATATATATATATATATATAATATATATATATATATATATTATATATATATATATATATATATAGATATATTATAATAAAATATATATATATATATATATATATATATATATATATATATATATATATATATATATATATATATATATATTATATATATATATATATATATAATAATATTTATATTATAATATATATTATATATATATATTATATATATATAATATATATATATCTATAAACAGCTGAGTTCGTATGGTCTAATAAATCCAAATCGAGTTGACTCATGCCAGGGCTACAAGGGAGCCAATGAAAGTTGGTTACTGCAACCAATCCATTAATGAGGAAACACATTACATCCGTAGCCTTAGCAGCTTTAAAATAGCTTAGATTCCTCTTTAGCCAAAAAGTATTTCTCTCCTTCCTATTTCATTAGAATATCGTTATCATGCCATTCAAAGAAGAGCTGTTCGTCTTAGTAATGATCCTACGATTGCAGAAAATCTTTCTTGTAGTGCCCATCGACGGGCTGTAGAGGATCTGTCGCTCTTATATAGGTATTTTCACGGCTTCTGGTCCGAGGAGTTAGCCAGAATAACTTCTTTTCTGGGAGCTTTCAACAGCTACAATACGTACGAGTAGTCTCAGTCTTACTTGAAAGGCCCCGAACCTTCCTTCTTGTTTGTTTTTTATCCCTAGATTGTCCAGAGTGTGAAACCTACTCCTGACACAATTCTTTTCGTTTCCTCCAAGTCACCAAATATTTAAGTCCCGTGTTAATAAACAACATCTTACCACACTTAAGAGACTTACGGCACAGCAAGCAAAAAAAGTCTATGTCAAGGGTCTATAACCTTTTTTAGTGCAAGGGCCAAAAATCGACTTCACATCGTCCGAAGGGCCACAATGCTCACTGTCACTTTACCACCACATTAATAAAATAAAAGACATATCATTTCAATGTTTAATAATCTTCATTGGTTAAAAAGTTTAATCAATCAGTGCGATTTTCGACATTGTTTAGTTTTAACAAGTGCGTCGATATTTGGTCTTATTTTTATAGTTGCAACCCGTAGACTGCCTTCTTGATGTGCATCTGTTACTCTCGATCTTTTTTTAGACCTCACATTCTTCATGCGAGAAAACAGCTGCTCGCACATATATGTGCTCCTAAACCGAGACATCATTTTTTTGGGTATGTTTTCGGATAGGTTATCTGATATTATGAAATATATTTTGCATAAAAATCAAGAACAACCATGTCGAACTTGTCTTTTAGTTCCGAATTACACTGCAAATCGATGAGCTCCATCTGACAATTTTCTGGCATGTCTTCAACGAATACACTAAGGGCTACTAGGTGGTGCTAGCGTTCTCGGAGTGTCGTTCGAGGGCGCGGCGCAATATTTTCTTTAGCCTTTGGGGCCCTTAGTCTATGTTAAAGTTCAAATGGCCTGTCAGATACTGGTCGTTGAAACCAAACCAAATGTTGATCAGAAACTCTACTGATTTTTCTGCTTAGTAGGAATCAATTTTAGGAAGCATAATAGTGGTTTTTTAAGTTAAAGGTGCTACATCTGATGAACGTAGCCTCAGAATCAAATAATATAATTGGTTTTTTATATAAACGTCATGTTTTCGTAATTTTTATTTAATAAATTTTAAAAATTCATATTGGTTAGTTGATTACTTCCATTCTTTTTTTAAGTAACATTATTTAATTTATTTATTTTAAAAAGTTACTGTGTCACACCGAACTAATACGACAATATTTAATTAAACTTTATATACTACTTACTTGGTCTTTTATGTAAGGGTTTTGGTTATTTAAACCTTTTAAATAGCTTTGTTCACACATTTACACATTTACACCATGTAGAAAAACCACAATGTCACACACAGTACAGTAACATAAAAACAAGGTAACATCTTAATGTGTCATTTCTCAAACGTAAAATTTAGATTAAAAAGAAAGGGACAAAAAACTATGGTCGCTTGGCTTTTGCGGTCTCGTATAATTTTCCTAGAGGTAATTTTTTGTGAAACAACGATTTATGTTGACAGAGAAAAAATTAAGAGAAAACTTAATTAATTTACTTGTAATAGTCTTTTGGGTTTCCTGTTAAAATAAATAAAATTTAAATTAAAAGATCTCTAAAAACGCATAATTAAAATAATTTAAGCAAACGATTTTAAAAAAGACTATGTACATATTTTATAGCATATTAAATATATTACAGATCCACAAAAAAAAATGTGCGTGCTGGGTATTGGACTAAGATTTTCTGACGTATTTTTTTTTCCGCTAAACCTGAATCTGAAGTCAAAATTGGGGGTCAAACAGCAAAAAAACGTCAATCTTTTTAAAACTATAAAATATACACGAAACTTTATACCAAATAAACTATGTATTTTTACAAGGCCTTTAATTTAAGTTATAAGATCTTTTTGTCTTAATGCATTATTTTTCGAGTTATAATCAAAAAACCGAATTTTCCGGACTTTTTCAAGGAATACCTCTGAAAAAAAAATTTAAAATATTTTTTTTTATTTTTGATTTTTTTGAAGATTTTAGGTGATTTGAAATTTAAATATAAAAATAAAAGGTTTAAAATAAAAAAAAAAACAAAAATCAAATTAATACTTTTTTTTCTTTTTTGGACTAAAATTTTTTGTCAAAATTACATTTTCATGTATATCTCCTTTATTATTTATTCTATCAAAAATGTTTATATAGCTTTTTTTATAAACAATTTAAAAAGCTCTGTTTTTTTAATTAAATTTTATGTATCTCTTATAATTTATATAGTCGTATTCCAAACATTCCGTTATAGCAGGTTTTTGCCGGGAGTTTTCCTTTTCCTTTCAGAGCTGTCAAAACTTAAAGTACTTCAAGTAAAATTTTACTTCAAGTACTTTTTATTAGGAGGTACTTGTACTTGTACTTGATTAGTTTTTATAAAGATACTTGGATTTTTACTTGATTTGACAAAGTAAATTACTTGAAGTATTTATTTAAGTACTTGAAGTATTACGATGTACTTGAAATAAAAAAAGTACTTCAAGTAAAAAAAGTACTTTAAGTAAGGAAAGTACTTCAAGTAAATTAAAAGTACTTGAAGTAAAAACAATACTTCAAGTAAATAAAAAGTACTTGAAGTAAAAAATCAACCAAGTACTTAAATTTACACGCCTTAGATAATCGTACAAACAAGTTAAAACAAGAAATATGCGCAACCGCTGCTGTTTCCATTGCATTACAGCTCTCATTTGAATTGGATCCAACAGCAGGACAAGTGTAACTATTACTGAATATTAGACTTTTTGTTCTTTTTTCGAAATGAATCCTTATAAAAAATCCTTTATTTTGATACCCAATTGGTTATATTTAATAATGATTACTAACAGCCATTTTCATGACAATTTTATTATCGAACGAAAAACGTGACGTGCGTTCATTAATACCTTTATTTGAACGAAAACCCCTGTATTTTAATAGGCAACTTAAACAAAATTTCCACTAATAAAATGGAAACGTCATCAAAATTGAAGTTTGGTTGTTCTGACTTGATTTTGTGTTGATGGAAATTAAAATATTTCCCAAGAATAGGTTTTGGGTGCCAACCTGCTGTAGGCACCCATATGAAAACACTCGCTTTTGACAGATGTATCGGATGCCAACGGGTGCCAACGCCAACTCGTTGGCAACCACAGGAAAAAACCCATTTTGGGAAAAACCAATATTTTCTATAATAGTTTAAGGCCCAAGCGCTCACCCGAGTACGGCATTGTAGGCCTGTTGCCATACATTTACATACGAAATTTTACATTATTTCGGACATCGGATGCATAAGATCCCGACTTAAAACGGGACACTTAGCAACCCTACCTGTTTTCCTAACTATAGTTTTTGACGACTGTATAATTGGTTTTACTTGAAATACTCTTAATTACTCCAAGTAATTTTATGTACTTTAAGTACTTTGGTTTACTATAAGTACTTTGGTGTACTTCAAGTACTTTGTTTTACTTCAAGTACTTTGTTTTACTTCAAGTACTTTGGTTTACTTCAAGTACTTGGAATTACTTCAAGTAAAATACTTGAGTGGTACTTCAAGTACTTAAAAAATGCAAGTACATTTTAATGAATACTTGGTACTTGTACTTGAAGTAATTTTTAAAAAATTAAAAACTTGGTACTTGTACTTGAAGTACTATTTAGAAGTACTTTGACAGCTCTGTTTCCTTACTATACACCCTTTTCTTATATATCCTGCTTTCTTTTGGTTATTAACTTCGCTTCAACCGACTCTGGAGTACTTCCATCCTTTTATATTATTTTTTAACAACAGGTGTCTACTTTGTTCAATTATTATAAACTTTGTGTACTAGTATTTTTTTACCTCAAATCTTTTACTTTTAAACACATGCTCATCATTCAAGAGAATGGTGCCGTTAAGGTTCTGGTTTTTTGCAATTGTTAATTTCGACCTTTTCTAATTAAATAAGTAATATGTTTATTATTTTTATATCTTTTTGAGCGTTTAATGTGCCTACTGTGATATTTTTTAGTAATATTTGATTTTATCTTATGTATGCTCCTTCGCTGGATTTTCTGTATTGAAAACTTTAAAAGTTTTAAAAAAATGTTCAATTTTTACCAGAAATTATTAGATTCTACCAATACAAAAATGTTTTGGTGATAAACTTAAGCTTCTTACGTTTCATTAAATTAAATTTTATCAAAAATTTTTTTTGTTTAATCTCCATTATTTTTATTATAATTAAAAGAAAATACCTTTCGTCTTCCATTAAGTATACTTTTATGGACTTTACCGTTAACTCTTGCTTTACAAATGGCCCTTATGATGGTCAAAATACCGAAAGCCCTTAGCTAAGATTAAAAAAAAATTGCACGAAATATAAAGCTTTTTACTTATTAGAGAGAGTTAACATTGCATTTTTTATAACACGTTTTATTGACGTCTTTCCAAAAAGTCTTTTAAATGATCCCTACAGGGCAATCTAACCCCATAAAGCAGGATTTTTTAGGTCATGAATATATCCCATTTTCACGTTCTCTTTTTTTGATATATAAAATGTTTTGCTGAGTAATCAAATTTTTTGTCGTCGTGTCAAAGTTCATGTCAGCCCTCTTTTTTATTAAGTATTAAATACATATTTATGTAGTGCTAAAGCCAGAAACATGCGATCTCTTCTCAAAAAACGCCAATTCAGCAGTATCAGAAAGCAAAACACGGAAGTAAGAAAAAACAATTGAGGCCGCTGTAATAAAAATATGAAGAGTTACCTTTGAAATTTGATTGAATTAATGCTATTTTTTGTTAAATGTTATATTAATATAAAATCCTACGCTTGATTTTCACGTTTATTTGATTTTTAATTGAAATACAACTTTTTGCAGTTAATTATAAACAAAATTATACAGATCCGCAAGATTGCCTATCGAAATATGGCCGCCAGTATAATTAAAATTTAATCAATTCTTGCCAAGTGAGAGATGAAACTTAAACTTGTAGAGTCCTTTGTATACCTTTTTTTTTAATAAATGATTTTATCCTTTATACAACTGAACTTTAATCTATATATATATATATATATATATATATATATATATATATATATATATATATATATATATATATATATATATATATATATATATATATACGGGTGTTGCTCCGTCGAGCGGGACATAGGGAATCCCATGTAAATTTTGAAGTGGTTCAATATTGGCTCCCTAATTATTTTAGAAGAAAATATTATTAGGATTTTTTAAAGAGCACGAAAAGTTGTAGCCAGTGTACAAATTTCAGCTCTCTCAGTCCGCCAGTAAGAGATAAATGCTAAAATAAGTTACGAATCTCCTATCTTCTTACGCGCCCTGTATTATTAGAGGTTTATAATAAAATACCAGAAAAATTATTTAACCTCTTACTCTCAAGTTGTCAGATCAATGTCACATCATTTTTAAATAATGAACTACTCAAATCAAGAAAAAATCACTATTATAAAATGGTATTATCAGGAAAATAGTTATCGAAGAGTAGCGGACATGTTTGCAGCCTATTTTCCCAATAGGCCAATACCAAGTAAATCGACAATAGAACGGACGATAAAAAAATTTGAAAATACAGGCACAGTAATCAATAATTGCAAATGTGAAGAAAATCGACGTGAAAATCAGAGACAAATTGTACAAAACGAGAGGGATTTAGACGTGATACTTTGTGTAGAGGAGGCCGAAGGAAACATTAGCACGAGACAACTGGAGGACATTACTGGACAAGACCACACCACAATATCTCGAATTTTAAAAAGATGTAAATACCACGCTTACAAGTACGAAAGACACCAAGAATTAAGAGACGGAGACGAAATACGACGACAGGAATTTTGCTTTGAGATGATGGAGAGGAAAAACACTGACAGAGATTTTTTACAAAATATTTGCTTTACTGAAAAATGCACTTTTACATTGAACAACGAACCCAACATTCAAAATTTCCGGTACTGGAGTAACGAAAATCGATTTGTTGAGACAAGGACTCAATATCCACAAAAAATTAATGTTTTGGCGGGAATTTTCGGCCACCATATTCTTGGACCATTTTTCCTTGACCGAAATTTGAATGCGAAGTACTTTCTGGAACTTTTAGAGGAACAAATTTTGCCTGCTATGAACAACCTTAATCGTGAAAATCAAGAGATTTGGTATCAAATGGATGGCTGCCCAGCACACAGTACCAGCTGTGCGCGAATACTTGAACAACGCATTTAATAACGACATCATTGGCCCGAACCACGCAATATCTTTGCATTTGAGCATTTGATTAAATCCTAATATTTTCGTCATAAATTGATTTCTAAATGTAGACAAATTTGTTTTATTGTCTTGCGTAACTGTGAGTGCATGTGTTGGAATTAGCTGTAAACTAAAATGAAATGCGAGGATTCTTTCTGAAATTTCCGTATAAAATTGTTTAGTTTTGGCAATGACATTAAAAATTAATGATCTAAATAATAAATCGATATGGTGTTTTTATTATTGATTTCTAGAGTACAGGGTGCATAATGAGATACTACGTTGCAGAAGTATTTAAGCAGTTTACTCTTTACTGGTTGCAAAGCCGTAGCCAGGAATAATTTTTGGGGGGGGTTAGCCTTTTGTGTCAGGGGTATCGACTCTGCAAAATCGGGTGATCTTTTCGGGGTACTACATACAGGGTGGCCCAACGAAGAGGTCGCACCCCTATTTGTGACTCCTGCTGTATTTTGGGAAAAACGCTCGGACACGTCAATTTTGGTTCTTATGGGGAAGCCTTTTCATCTATAGCCGTACAATACAGGGTGGTCCAAAAATAAGATATTGCATTACACTTAAGATTTTTAAATTGAAACCCCAATTTTTTAAAAATTTTGGATTCTCTATAACGTTTTTAGTAACTTTTGTTAATAAAGTTCATACCTATCTTTAACCGTTGTAAAGTTATTTAAGTTTATATGAAAATTTGACCAACTTAACTCAATACTGATAATAATCGATTGCCCGGCTAAAAATAATAATCATGGATACCATCAAGAACATCTAGCTTCAGTGTTATCGTATATCATAGAAAAACTTTGTCTTTGATTTTAAATTGTAAACTTACCTAGTTCTGATAAATATTAAACAATAATTTATTCCGTTCAAGAAGGGGTAAAAATAATAATACTCCATTATCAAAATGGGGGCATTACAAGAGCTACTGCCCGGTTTTTTTATGCATTACATTAAGACAAAAATATTAACGATGATATTCGCCGTAATCGCCATTAAAAAATCGACCAGTTAGAAATAAAGTTGCAGAATTATCAGTGTTGGAACACGTAGCACTTGACAATACCCAAGGCACTCGTGGACTGGCTACTTTTCAGGATTTACAGGCTTAACAGCACAGAAAATTTTGAAAGACAATTAATTTTACCCGTATAAGATAAAACTTGTCCATATTAATGAAGACGATTGTGTCCCAACTTTTAATCAACAATGCAAATATGTTATTTAATATTGTTTCTCGGATGGATGTACGATCTATTTACATGGTGTTGTAAATAAAAATAATTGTCGATATTGGAGTGTCTCAAATCCACATCTGTTTCAAGAGGTACAACCACAATCTCTTGAAAAATAAATGTGTGGGCCGACATTTTCGTAAATCATATTGTAGGACCTTCCTTTATTCCTAGAAACTTGACGGGCAAGACGTACTGGACATGTTAGAAAATACAATAGAGCACGAATTACCGAAATAATAGAAAATAACGTTAATTCTAATGAAAATGATATCCATTTCCAACAAGATGGTGCACCATCGCACTACGTGGCTTCAGTACGATAGTTTTTGGACACGCATTTCCCGAATCAATGGATCGGCAGACGAAGCCAAAGAATATAAACATCATATATTCTTTGACGAAGCTCCATTAAGTGATCGCCGAGATCTACGGAGTTCTTTAAATTACTTTCTTTGGGGGTATTTGAAAAGTAAAGATTTTAGATCTTCGGGAGCGGATTACGGCTGAACGTAGACAAATAATTTCATGCATGCTGAAAATGTGAGAAATAGATTTGAACAAAATCTTTATTGTTTCATGGAGGTAAATGGACAACACTTTCAGCATTTATTACCACCTACTTTATAGAAAATTAACTTTTACTTTACTTTTAATTTGCGTATGACTGTAGGTTGCTTTTTGTTCTTTTTATAATTCTAGGAGGGTTGTTTTTAATTCTAAAGTCTTCTTACTATGGAAACTAATTGATTATTATTTTTACGATTTATTTCCTTTATTATCACTATTTCCGGAATTTTATTATAATTGTAAATAGCTTTACAACGATTGAAGATAGGTATACACTTTACTAACAAAAGTTATAAACTTTTGGAGAATCCAAAAATTAAAAAAAAAATAATGGAGGTTTCCATTTAAAAATCTAAAGTACAACGCAATATCTTCTTTTTGAACCACCCTTGTATTGTACGGCTATGAATGAAGAGACGTCCCCTAAAAATCAAAATTGGAAGGAAATCACAAATAGGGATGCAAGCTATTCGTTGGGTTACCCTGTATAATATTAAAAAATACTGCAACTCAGATTGAAAAACTCTATCCTTACGCTGCAACCTATGATACTCTCAAACTAAAACTATTGTTTGTACTCGATGTTTTGTTTTCCGCCTCAAGAACCAAGCATTACCAAAATTATTCACTATAGTAGTAGCACAGATTCTTCATATTATAATATTAAGAAATTTGTGGTAGTACTTCTTTTGTATTTATAGTTTTTTTCTTTTGTGAAAATTTCGGGGGGGGTTCTGACCCCCTGACCCTCCCCACTGGCTACGGCCTTGACTGGTTGGTTGCAAAATGCTCAAATTTTCATTTTCGGTGGAACTTATTGTGCTCTTCAATAAATCCTAATAGCATTTTTTTCTAAAATAATTAGGGGACCCAATATTTAACTACTTCAAAATTTACATGGGATTCTCTATGTCTCGCTCGGCGGAGCATAACCCGGTATATATATATATATATATATATATATATAAACTAAACTTTAATTAAATGTAGTTTATTATGGGGTCATCCATATTTTATACTTGTATTGAAACTATGCACTGACTAATAATAACACTTAATTTACTTTTTTAATTAAATAAAACATATTTTAATAAATTTATCTAATTAAAAAGTACGTATACCTCTTTTAATAGGGCGACAAATTTTAGGGGG
>JAHBCN010009972.1:33378-58537 GCA_019359885.1 Listronotus oregonensis | reverse complement strand
ATAGAGAAACGGTTTGATTAGAACTAAAAAAGACAAAGCCACACAATCAAAGGCTATTATTGGGAAGAACCATGGAAGGACCTACCGATAAACATAAAGGACTTTAATAGGGTGCAAATGAAAAATGACAGGTCCTTGTAGAAACAGACACTATCTAAGACGATAGGAAAAGAGAGACAAGTACATGTAGATGGTGTGGAGAGGAAAGAGGACGCCATACATGTACTTAGAGATTCCAGCACTAGGGTACATCATGGGGAAATGTCTGGGTACGGCATTGGACCTAAATGACATAAGATTCCTCCACTATCGGGACTCGCATCACTAGTGGGAAATTGGGGGGTTAGTAAGCAAAACGACACACCATATCAGTGAAAAGGAAGCCGAAGGGACAGTACAGGGTAGGAACCTGTGTATGCTTAAGGGTTGGGAAAAGGCAAATGGGCTTAGGCCCCAGTGCTCGGGGGGGGGAATTCACCATGCACAAAGATAGAATAGATAGATAGTCTCGATTTCGTTTATTTTTAAATATATTTGTTAGTATCTATTTAAAGAAAAGTTTTTGGCTTTTCTCCAGGATAAAGATTTGTATATATTATTTTTAAAAAATTATACTTTTTTTTAGAGATTATTATGGAGAAATCTGCTCCCGCTATAATAGTAACAAAAATAGAAAAAAAAAATGTTTAATTCTTTAAAAAATTGAATTTTTTTAAGTATTAAAAAAATAATTATTTTATGAAATTATATAAAAATGGAAAAAAAATTTATTGAAAACATTGGCAACCCGTTATAAGATCTTTGTTATTTCAAATTTATTGGTTATTGAGGAAAATGACACATAAATTATTTGATTATAAAAAAGATAAGAAACTAAAAAATTGTGTTTTGTTAACTGACATTGACTTCGACATGATTTTTTTAAAAAAGTTACGGGAAAAAAAGGTACACGTGTAGGTACCTTTTTGGCTAAAATTTTTTTTACTTTTTATACATTTTTTTTTAAAATTAAAGGTACCTACATGTACCTTTACCAATAACTTTTTTTTTTTTTTTTTTTAAAAATTTCAGAAGTCAATGTCGTTTAAAAAAAATTTTTTTTTTTCTTTTTTAAAATATAATCAAATAATTTATGTGCTACACCCGTCCGTCGAAAACCCCAAAAGTTTGAAATAACATATTTATAACGCGTTAATTTTTTTTAAAAGTATATTTTTTTTTTTTATAATTTCAAAAATATTTTTTTATTTATTTTTAAAAAATTCAAAAAAGAATTAAACCTTTTATGTTTTTTTTTTTACTATTATGGGGGAACTCTCTCCATAATAATCTCAAAAAAAATTAATTTTTAAAAATAATATATAAATATCTTTATTCGGAAAAAAGCCAAATTTTTTCTTTAATTTTTACTCCTAGAAATCAAAGAAAATATAAAAAACCATCTATATGGCTAAAAGTATTATTTATTTTTTATACATTTTTTTTTTAAAATTAAAGGTACCCCGTGTACCTTTACCAGTAACTATTTTTAAAAAAAGTCATGTCAGAAGTCAATGTCAGTTAACAAAACACAATTTTTTAGTAATTATCTGTTTTAAGTAATATAATCAAATAATTTATGTGCTACATCCGTCCGTCAATAACCAATAAATTTGAAATAACATATGTATCTTATAATGGGTTGCCAATGTTTTCAAGTAAGTTTATTTTCCATTTTTATAAATTTCATAAAAATAATTATTTTATTATAGTACTTAAAACAATTCAATTTTATAAAAAAATTAAACTTTTTTATGTCTTTTCATTTTTTTGTTCTATTATAGCGGGAGAACTGTCTCCATAATAATCTCAAAAAAAAAAAAAAGTAAAATTTTTTTAAAAAAATAATATATACAAATCTTTATCCGGGAGAAAAGCCAAAAAATTTTTTTCTTTTAAGTTGATATTAGTATCTATTATTATTACAGTAAAACATTTTGTTTTTATTTAAAAAACAAATGTACAATTATATATTATAAATTTTTTATTTTGTTTATTTATCATACAATTTTATTTAATAAATAATTGTATTTATTAACGCCCAAAAAACAGAGATCCAACTTTCCGCGCAACACTTTAAATGAGTAGGTACGTCCCACTGGTACGTCCTAAAAATAAGCGCGCTCTGCCGACAAAAGATCTTTAACAATAACAAATTTTCTTAAGAGTGTATTTTCGCTACACTTTAAGGGTCGGGCGAAAGGACGTGGAGACGGTGGGCGGAGAATAACAAACTCCCACTCCCACAATTTTCGTCTAGCCGCATTAAAAATATTATATTTTATTTAGGTTCTTCCAAATTCGGTGTATCGATGCGATGTTGTTTTCGATTGTAAGCCTACAGGAGATAACGTTTTTCGGTAACAATTTTTTACTTAAATGACATAAATTATACACCATTTTAAAGGTAAGGAAATAATCTATGCCTCTGTTGTAATTGATTTTTAAAATATAAGTCAAGTTAAGAGAAAATAGTATCTAAACATAACCGATTTTAGGGTGACTTTCACTTAAGGAAATATTAAAAACTAAATCCAAATTTAAAAAACAATTACAGCAGAAGCCTAGATTTAAGTGTTGGCTTTCATATAGTTTTTAAAAATTGTCAATAACTTATACCGTTTTTGAGAAAAACATTATGCCCCGAACCCCAAATTGGATCCAATTTTCGCGGCGCGAATGGACTCTTAAAAAGCCAATACCGTTTGGACTCTTGGCTTATAACTTCGTGGGTTTCAGTTAAAAATCCTGTTTCTGTTGGATACTAAAATTGTTGTTTATAATATAGGTGCTAAAAAGTAATATTTTATTTTGTGAGAAGGGAAGTTTGAAAAACGACACGGAAGGCGGAGTGGTCTATGCCTTCGAACAAAATAAAATCACTTTTAGCACATATATTATATACTACTTTTTCTACAAACACCATTAAAAGTCAAAATAATGATTTTTTATCGTCGACATTATTATTATTTTTAAAATTTAATTTCATCTAATTTATCTATGAAATAAGTTGCTAAGGTAAAAAAAAATCAAATTTGTTGATTTGTCTTTGTTGATAATTTACGTCAAAGAATCGCGAATTCTTGTTTGATGGAAAGTAATCAAGGAAATGAATTTCTCCCGGTGAAAATCAAGTCAAGTCAGTCAAAGCAACAATGCGAATTTACATAGGACGTTTCTTAAAATGGTGTGACCAGAAAAATGTTAGTGGCAAGAATGCCAGTGAAAAAGTGCTCCTTGCGTACTTTAAAAAAAAGTCCAAAATATGGAAATCGTCTACGCTCTGGTCAAATTACTCCATGTTAAAGACGATGATAAAAATAAACAATCAGGATATAAGCAGATATAACAAGCTAGTTGCCTTTTTAAAGCGAAAGGGTTAATGATATTGACCGAAAAAGTCTAAAATACTGACAAGAGAACAAATCGACAAATTTCTCGCAGAAGCCCCGGATAAAATATATCTTACGCAAAAAGTGGTAGCAATTTTCGGTGTATTTGAAGCCTGTATTCGAAAAGAACTGTGTAATTTGACATATATCATCCAAGATTTGAGAACTTTACTAATTGTGCATATACCAGGCACAACAAATAATGTGCAAAGAACCATTGTAATCAGTGGTACCTGTATATGAACTATTAAAAAAAGTACATAGCCCTTCATCCAGTGAATAATAATCATTCAAGAGTTTTTATAAGATGATTAAAGAATAAATGTGCCATACCTCCAGTTGGAATCAATTTGGTAAAATGCCTGCCCAAGTGGCTAAATTTCTAAATTTGCCTGATTTCCATCTTTAAACTGGACATTGCTTTCGACGTTCCTCAGCTAGTTTGTTGGCGGACTCTGGTGCTACTCTTACTACAGTTAGGAGACACGAAGGATGGAAGTCCAGTACACTAGCAGAGGGTTATATAAAAGAAGATTGCTGATCAAATTGTATCCGAAACTTTGGTGGATGACATTACTTCCAGCCCAGGTATATCTTACCAAAGTAAATTGTGTAACAACCACCAATGAGATTGGCCATGGAGTTTCTTATTCTAATTATTGTATTTTCAGTTATTGTACTTTTAATTAAATAAATAATTTATTTTTATCTAGGTATAACGTTTCCGTAATCTCTTATTTGTATTAAAAGTTAATCACTTTTAGCACAAGTAATTACTTTTAACACCGGTGTTATAAAATGATATTTTAAACACTGACAGCGTGCATTAAAAATCAAACCTTTACTGCCGTTTGTAGAAAAAATATTTTTCTACTAGTGTGTGAAAAGCAGCACTTTTCAGCACGCAATTTAGTTTAGTTTTCCGCACTAGTGCGGAAAAGTAAACCGTTGCAAATTTCCCACTTAAACAGGTACTTAAAATGTTTTTAATTCTAAAGTTTGACTTAGTATAATTTTATTATTAGCATAGTATTCTTTTATTTGTACAAATTGGGTGTAAAATCAACGAAATATTTACTAAAAATTGATATTAGATATATTAAACTTGCTTGTCAGATTTTTGACCGGTGCCGGTGTCCATACTATAAAAGATCAAAGTCATTAAAAGTCATCGATAATTAAAAGTGTCTTTAGTACATTCTGATCAGTATCGTCGATTTTGAATAAAAAACGTTTCCCATGGAGTCTTCTGACGAGGAATTACCTGAATCCATTCTCAAAGCAGCCGAAAGATTTGTTGCCGTCCAAGTCGAGGCACAGGTACGAGAAAGAATATACTGCATTTACAAGCTGGTGTGGCGAGAAAAAAATCAAAAGTATGAAAGAAGAAGTTGTTATGGAATATTTCGCGGAACGGATTTAAGAAAATATTTCAAAGTTACATCATTCTTGAAGAAGCAAAATGTGGGATTTAGACCCAAGAAGGCCAAAATTTTTTCGAAAGATTAAACAGCAAAATTTATTAATGATGCTCCAAATGATGTCTATCTAGCGATGAAAGTAGCTACAATTTTCGGACTAGCTGGTGCGTGTCGTCGAGAAGAATTGATGAAAATTAGCATTGATGATATTGACGATAAGGGGATTCTTTTAATTGTAAATATTCCAGACTCCAAAAACCATTCTAGCCGAAGTTTTGTCATTTCCAATGAAATTGAAAATGAAAAATATCTAGCTTTGTATAGAAAGTATTCCAGTTTACGAAAGCCCGAAACACCACACAGAAGATTTTATATTAATTACAAAAAATTGGCTTGTACTGTCCAGTGCATAGGAATAAATACTTTTGGCAAGATGCTCTCTGAAATAGCTGCCTGTTTACGTCTTCCAAACCCAGAACTTTACACGGGACATAGCTTTCGCCGTTCCTCAGCTACAATGTTAGCTAATTCTGGTGAAGGCATAACGAATATTAAAAGACTTGAAGGTTGGAAGTCATCATCTGTTGCAGAAGGCTACCTAGAAAACTCTACAAGTTTCAAGGAGGACTTATCAAACAAAATATTATCCCAAAATTCATCTACCTTTGAACACAGCAAAACGCACTCAAGGCCCATTGTACCGTCTTCTAGCAAGCAACAATGTGTCTTTGTTACCTGTAACGACGACCGGTTCAATTGCACCTCAACGGCAATCTCCAACTCCGCAACTTACCCACAACAACTTGCCTCTGCGACTCATTTACAAAATGCTACCAACTGTTCTTTTACGATTAATGTTGTTAATAATAATAAGTAGTAATGGTAAAAATAAATATTATCTAATGGTTGTTTACTTTGACTTTTTCCACACACTCGTAGAAAAAATGTTGTACCTAACACTTACGGAAAGTGTCTTTTCCACCCTTGACGGCTTACCCGTAGCCCAACAACACGTTTTTAAGATTTTTTTTAGAGTAATATTAGATACGTACCTGAAATATTACCAATAAACAAAGCAAGACCCTGAATTTTGTTCAGTAAACCGGCCAAATCCACCTTTATAGAAACAACTGCGGATCCAATAACCTAAAAAGGTGATATAAAGTTTTTAAATTAAATAGTTGCTTAGTTTAGTTTCTTAACACGCATAAATTTATAATTTATAAAATATTAATTTTTGGGTATTTGGCTAGATTGGACCACTTCTCCCCAGGGCATATATGGTAAGAATTGCGGTAAACAAAAGGTGTTTTAAAATAAATTAAGTAAATTAAAAAAAATATTAAACTGGGTTTGCTAAAAAAATTTAAAATAGACTTGAAATTTTAAAGGTAGGTAGAGGGCCTCAATAGAATCTCCCCCTCCTCCCCGCAGGGACAATCAAGGGAGAGCCGTAATAGTGAATTCTGAGCGATATGGACGCATGTTGACCGATTATTTTTGGAAAGAAATCGATAAAGAAGATCTGGAAGACAAGTAGTTCCAACAGGACAGGGCCACAAGCTACACAACACAGGCCAATCGAGTTCTTTTGCAAAAGCAGTTTCCAGGACGCGTAATTTTAAGATTAGGTGATCTCAATTGTCCCGCAAGATCCTATGATTTAACACCTTTGGATTTCTTTTTGTGGGGCTATGTGAAAGATCGTAATAACGCCAACAATCCTCAAACTCTTCAGCAACTCAAAGCTGATATTCGTGAAGTTTTAGCCAAATTATCACCTAAAATGTGCCGAAAAGTTATTGAAAATTTCCTTAAAAGGATTAAAGTTTGTAATAGGTCCGTGGAGGAACATTTGAATGATATTGTGTTTCACATATAATGGCAGAAAATTATGTCTCCATCTTAATATATTGTGCTGGAGCGGGCGTGTACAGTGAAATGAGGAATTCACAATTCTCCATTCCACTGGGAACACACAGTTCTGTATTTAAAACAAATTATATGCTTTACTGCACTGTGCAAAAGAAAATAACAGAAGGGCTTATAAAAACAAGCGGATCTGCATAATAACAGACAGCCAAGCGTCACTGGGGGCACTAGTAAACCCCAAGGTAACGTACAAGCTGACATGGGAATGCCAAAAAGAACTGGAAGTCCTGGGAGAACGCAACAGAGTAACTCTCTTGTGGGTACCAGGACACTCGGGAATAGAAGGCAACGAAAAGTCGGATGAGCTTGCAAGACAGGGATCATCCACACCATATTTTGGACCAGAACCTGCCCTTGGAGTGACCAAAACCACAGCACGAGGGCAAACCAGGGAATGGATCCGAAACAAACCCGAGGAATACTGGGGAAACCTCAGTAGAATTCGACATGGAAAAAGCTTCATAAGGGATCCATCCAAAAGAACGAAGGAAGAAATACTTAGACAAAGTAGGAAAAGACTTCGCATAACAGTAGGGTTACTAACAGGGCATGATAATCTAAGAAGACACCTACACAAGATAGGCTCATACAATGGGGACCCAAGTTGCAGAATGTGCGACGGGTGGAAAGAAACAGCCTACCATATCCTGTGCGAATGTGAAGCATTGAATCAACCGGAAATGAACCCATAAGAGTATATCAACCAACCAGATTTGAGGTTATACAGACTTGTACAAGGAACAAGACTAATAGGAGGATTGGTATAAAAGAAAATGGAAGATTAGGCACAAAAAGCCCAAGAGGCTGCGCTGTCTCCGGTAGTGAATCAAGACGGCTCCCAGAGAAGAAGAAAAAGAAGAAGAAATATATTGTGAGTTTTATTTAACTTTACTTTTCCAAGCATAAAATGGATTAAAAAAGTCTCAGGATCTTAATCTCAATCATTTTGGAGTACCAATAAAATTATTTTAATTTTAATTATTGTTTAATTTTAAGCACATGATTATGTTTCAATTATTCCTTGAAAACGGTTACTCAAATGGTTAAAAGGTTTTTTATCTGCAAATTAGGAAGGGTCACTCGACTCTGTGAGTGCATAAGTGTATGGAACCTGATCACGTCTGGCAAGTATTTCAAAATTATTTTATTAAGAAATTAATCCGCCACAACAATTTAGAACATATCGACAATTTCATGTATTTTATTATTTGCTTTATATTATTTTGGATCGTACGTTTAATTAAATAACATGCTTTAATTAATATTTCTTAAAAATATATCTTAATTGACTTACCACCAGTAATCCGTTCAAGACACCCTTAAATAGTGCTATTTTTGCAGTTGCAATTGTAACGATAAGCTGTAATCCTGCAGCTGCGTCGTTTTTAATTGTAGCACTAAAGTTAGCGATCAGCAGTACCAGTATTTCATTGACCACATCATATACAGCTTGGGTTGCTTTGGAAAGTTGGAACGAAATAGCTAAAAAGCAAAGAAATTGATATTTTTACTCGCATATTTTAAGAATAACCTTAAAAAAATTTCATAATTATCCGGTCAAGATGGCTCGAAAATTAGACGTACCCTTGCATAAATTCTCAAGAAGCTGAAAATTTACATGAACGTTAGAGATACCATTATAATGAAATTGTAAAAAGTCCACATCGATCCATTTTACATAGGAAATCCCATGTAAACTTTAAGGAGGTCAATTATTGGCTCCCCTGTACATTTTACAAAAAAATGTAAGATAACTTTTTGAAGAGACCAATCTGACAATCCCTCGTGCCAAGTTTCAAAAAATTTTAATAAGCCAATCTTGAAATATTTAATTTAATGTAATTGCAAAATTATCAAATTTTCGTTTCAGGTAAAACCAAACAGACACCAGTAAAATAAATATTGTCCTGACATGAGAAAAAATGTCAATAAATCAGTGACAATCGGTTAAAAAAATATGAATTATTTAATCGACGAAAAAGTATCCATAATTAAGTGAAATTATGCGGGAAACAGTTTTAGAGCAGTATCTGAAATGTTTTCAGTTTATTTCACCACCAAGCCCATTCCGTTCATTTCAACTATTAAACGTATTGTCAGTAAGTTCGAGTCCAAAGGTACCGTAATAAATAATTGTTAATGTTCAACTCTGGATATAGAAAATAGAGCCAAAGAAAGAGGGAACAGAGATCTTAATATTCTACTGAGTGTGCGCACTTTAAAAAAACACAAATATTATTCGTATAAATTCAAAAAAACATTAAGAGTTGCAGGAAGCAGATAAAGAGCGAAGAATGGCATTTTGTTTTAAATTATGGAAAGAGCAGATAACGATAGGAATTTTTTAAGAAATATTTTTTTACCGATGAATGTACATTCACCCTCAACAATGAACCGAATGTTCAGAATTGCCCGTATTGAAGCCAAGAAAATGAACATCGCTTTGTTCATACTCGGACACAATATCTCCAAAAAACAAATGTATTTATGGGAATTATCAGAAACCATATCATTGGACCTTTTTTATGGACTATAACCTGATAGCAGAAACCTATTTGGACTTATTTCAAAATCAAATTGGACCCGCCTTGAAAGAAGTTTTTCGGGGAGATCAAATGATCTGGTACCAAATGAATGATTGCCCCGCCCTTAATGCCAGTATGGTTAGAGAGTACCTGGAAAATTCTTTTAACGGCAATATTATTGGTCCACGGTACCGGATACTTCGGCCAGCCAGGTCACCTGATCTTTCACCAAATGACTTTTTTCTGTGGGGTCACTTAAAAAGTGTCATTTATTAAAGTTTAAAATTTGAGAATCTAAACCAGCTACAAAACGCTATTTCGTTAGAATGTAATAAAATTTCACAATATTAACTTAGCAAACGTTAGAAATGAATTTTATGATCGGTTAGGATATTGTTTAGCTGTTAATGGGGGGTTGTTTGAACATTTTTATGTAATTTGCTATTAACTTTAAAAAGGTTATTGAATTTTATTTAATTTTATTTTTCCCACACTGGTAAAACATTAAGAGTTCAGTTCTCTCTTTTTTTTTATCTATTTTCGATCTTCTGAGTTAAACATTTACAAATATTTATTGCGATGGCCTTGGACTCAAATTTACTGACAATACATTTAATGGACCAGATAGGCTTGATAAGAAAATAAATTAAACATATTTCAGATACTGCTATTGGTTTTATTAAATTCTAGTATGATAAAATTATGTTTTTAATGATCGATTGTAATAATTGTTATTAGTTAAACTTAATTGTTACATTAAATAAAAGTTTAAAAAAAATAATGTTAACGTGTCTTTTACTTTAAAGTGGAAAGATGTATTTTTATGGGATGTTCAAAAAATACAAACAACATCCGGATGTAGTATTTGTGATAATTTCGTTTGTAAACGACATGTTGTAGAGAAAGTCATTTGTAAAGTTGTGGCGAAGGAACGAGTTCGTAAACATTTATTTATATAATATTTGTTTTTATTTTTTAGCACTGAAATTTTAAGTGTTTTTTTATTAATATATGTTTTGGTTCTTAAGGTATAACAGGACTCCTTAATATGTGAACTATACGATTTTTGTTAAGTGTAATCAGCAGATTGTAAGTTCTATTTTGTTATTCGATGACTTGTTATCAAATATTAAAACTAAAAACCAAGCGGTGTATTAATAAAAAGAAAGAAAAAAATAAATTCAAGCATGATTATATAAATAAATTTAAAATGCCCACCAATTTAAACTAAAATTTAGCGTGGAGCATAAAATGCTCCGCGTTCCCGCTCTTGTAAAGATCTGGGGCACACCCGTCGGAGGGTAAAGCTTGTTTGGTAGCTTCGACAAAATTCAGCATCAGTGATCAAAATAAGCCCTAGACGTTAGTTGTCCTATGGTCCTGATACTTACCGCCAGACACAGTGAGGAGAACACTTAAACCAGTTGAAAGGGATTGCACGTAATCTGCGAAGGATACAGTGGCAGCAACCCATACTCCTGCTTTAATAATAACTCCTGTATTTGTGCCAAGGTTGATAACAACGGCACCTCCAGTAATTCCTAAAAGTACACAGAGAAAGTTTTTAAAAAGTCCCATACAAAATTGGAAGCAGCTTAACAAGCAGATTCCTTAAAATCTAAGAAAAGAATTCATTGCGCCAATTAAAAAATGTTGCTGTAAAATGTGAAAAAATGAAACAACAAAGAGTGGCCGCAAAAACAGCATATTTTTAGTCTATTTTCTCAACCTTTCCAGAGACCTTAAAAGAATCATATGTCAAATTATTGTCAATAAAAAATCAAAATGGACCAATTTTTTGGTTTAAAATAAAAAATTATTTATTTTATATACAGGATGTCCCAGAAGTAATGGGACACAGAGCAACAGCATATTTCATAGGTCGAAATAATGCAATTAACGTAAACTTGCTTTATCCCAAAGTTGATAATAACTAAGATACAGGGTGTCAAACTTTTAATTTTGTTTTTGTTTTTTTTGTAATAGTTTCTTAACTAAATGACATAGCGGTACAAAATTGGGGAATTGGGGTTTTTAAGGCGAGAAATTCAAATTCGTTCTATTTTTAATTTTGCTGGTAGAGGGCATCAGCTACGACCTACCCTACATGTTTTAGATGGCATAACTTTTTTAAGGTTAGTTTGTTAAAAGTAGTTACTATAGATTCTTCTGCGTCAAAAATATATAGCTCATTTAAGTCTCTAGGAGCAACTGTTTTCGAGATAAATGCATTTTAAAGGACCCCTCAATTTTCCTATGGAAAATGGATTTCGGCCAATTATTTTCAAACTTTTCAAAGTAATAGTTTTCAACACGCTAATCAAAGTTCCGGCACAAGACCAAAAACCCTCTAATCCCCCCAAAATCAGCCTTAAAGGTCACTAGGGATTTGGAGAATTTTGAGGGTGATTTTGGGGAGGTTAGAGGGGTTTTTGGGTTTTGTGCTCATAAAGACTTTTGATCAGCGTGTTGAAAACTATTACTTTGCAAAGTTTAAAAATAATTGGCCGAAACCTAGGAAATGCGTCCTTAAAATGATTATCTGAAAATTCTCCTAAATAAATGAGGTATACATTTTTAACGCAGAGGGAACTATAGTAACTTGTTTTTAATAAACAGGTCAATATACTAAGCCTAAAAAAGTTATGCCATCTAAAACAAGTGTATTTTGTACCGCTTTGTCATTTAGTTAAGAAATTATTACGAGAAAAAGAACATAAAATTAAAAGTTTGACACCCTGTATCTTTGTTATTATCAACTTTGAGATAAGGCAAGTTAACGTTAATTGCATTATTTCGACCTAAGGAATCTGCTGTTGCTTAGTGTCCCATTACTTTTGGGACACCCTGTATAGTTGTACAGTAAGTAATATAGTTTGTACACCATAAACTTGCTAAAGGGAGTTCAAATTATTCCTATAAAAAATCTAAATTATTAGAATAAATCTTACTTTTCTCATCAGAAAGACTGCTGACTGACTGAAAGAAGCTGACTTTTTTAATTATTTCAAACTTTTTTTTATAAAAATCAATCCTCTTAGGGGGTGAAATCAACCGCTAAATATGAAAAAATAAAAATAAATTTAAAAAAATCTGAAAAACTCTAAGATATTATAAAACCACCCCTATCAGTAAAGGGTGAACTACCCCCGAACGTGATAACATACAAAAATATCATAGCAATATAAGGAATTGAATATTTTTAATATATATTAGCTTTTTGTTCGGATAGATTAAGGTGACTTGATCTAATTATTTAAACCTTTTCCTAAAAACCATTTTCTTAGGGGTAAAATCATGCCCTAGACATAAAAAAAATAAAAAAATATTTAAATAATAAAGTATTTTAAATATGTAGAATTATATATCGAGTATTTTTCACTGATATCTGAACAACCCTTTAACAAGGGTGTAGTTGAATTGATTTTTTATTAAAAAAGTTTTAATAATTAGGAAAAGTAAATGTTATATTTCTGATCAAAAAAGTAAGAACTATTAGAAAATATTTGACTGTTTTTTATATCGCTATGATATTTTCGTATGTTATCCGTTTTTGAGTGGGGTGTTTTCTTAAAAATACTAGTGGAAAGTATACAGGGTGTTTCAAAAAACATGGACCATCGCTCGTGGGGTAATTCTTTACTAAAAAATAATGTCAGCCATGGGGGAAACGCATGGTTTCCAAAACGGGATTAAAGTTTAATTTTTTTCAATTTTTTTCAAATAACCTAAATACCACTCAACCGTTTTAATGAAACTTAGAACTTGAAAGTGTATTAGTAAATCTAGTTTTAAGTAAAAATCTGCTTACAGCTGCCAGTGGCGTGCGTGGGGTAACTGTAAAAATGTATTTAGAGAAAGAATATGTGCGCCACTGACTTTTAGATAATGCACAGTTATGACTTATTAATAAGCCACAAAAGTTACTCTTGGTGTTTTTTCGTTTAAGGGTTTCCTTAGCAGATATAGTTAATTTTATAAAAATGTGCAAAGTACCCATTCGCCGGCGTAATGAAAAAAGTAATCTTACAAACACCATGATTATTCAAAACTATTGTTTTTGTACAATACAATTGACAAGCTAAAGAAAATGTTGAAAGTGACCACCATTAGCATTGTTACAAGCATTTAACCTTCTCCGCAAAGATCTTCTTACTCTTCTGCAAATATTGTGATCTTCTCTAATGATGACAAATGCATTTTCTATTCTTTCATTAATCTTCTCGTTATTTAATGGTGTTTTATAAACTATTTTTTTTAAATGACCACACAAATAAAAATATAGTGGATTCGGGGCCGGAGATCCAGGTGGCCATGGCACTGGACCTCCACGACCAATCCATCGTGAGTATGTGTCAGCTAAATATGTTGGAACCGCATTGTACCATTTCTCACAAAAGTGGTAGTAACTTCGGCAAATCATTTTGAAAAAAATTTAAATATGATTCCTGTTCAAGACGATTCGGTAGAACAACAGGACAATTATGTGATTTCCAATAACACCAGCCCAAATATTGATGGAAAATTGATACTGCGTCAATAATTGATACTAAGTCAATTGTGTATTTGTACAAAAACAAAAGTTTTGAATAATCATGGTGTTTCTACGATTACTTTTTTCATTACGCCGATGAATGGGTCTTTGCACATTTTTATAAAAATAACCATATCTGTGGAAACCCCAAACGAAAAAAACCAGAGGTAAGTGGCTTATGTAATAAGCTTCATATCTGGTGCATCAAAATTGGCAAAAGTCAGTGGCGCACATATTTTTTCTCTAAATACATTTTTACAGTTACCCCGACGCCACTGCCGCAGCTGTAAGCAGATTTTACTTAAAACTATGCACTTTATTATACACTTTCAATTCTAAGTTTCATTAAAATCGGTTGGTGGTATTTAGGTCATTTGAAAAAAATTGAAAAAAATTAAACTTTAACTCCCTATTTCGGAAACCATGCGTTCCGACCTGTCCATAGGACTTTTTTATTATTTTTATAAAGTTACCCCACAAGCATGGTCCATGTTTTTTGAAACACCCTTATAATTTGGATTTGTAAAAATTTAGAATATCTAAGTGTTTTCTAGATTTTTAATTAATTTTTAATTTTTTTCATATTTAGGGGATGATTTCACCCCCTTAGCTAGTTTAAGGGTGGTTTTTCAACTAAATTTTACCTTGATTAATATGAAAATAAATTGTTTTCTATTTGTAAGATTTCATTTTACATAAAAAATACAATAAGAATCATTTTTATTCCCATTGATATTATTCCTATATTTCAGTTTTGCGTTATCATATCAACCCCTAATTAGGGATGATTTTCCAACCTTTTTAAAAAATTAAAAAATATGCTCATCCTATTTTTCACTACCAATAACTTGGCATATGCAGGATATTTTAAGGATTTTTTTAAGGTCTCTGGCAAGGGTGAGAAAATAGGCTAACTTTGCGGTCACTCTTTAATTAACAGGCTATTAAAAGGGATTCATAATATAATATATGATTTACTCTTCCTGACAGTGACCGTTTAACTTATGTGATTAAGTTAAATGTTCCTACTAAGATAAAAGTCAATTAAATTACAAAAATGAAGAAAAAAACTTGGTAAGCTTATCACTTAAATTACACAAAAACTTTGTTCGTAACTATGAAATTTATTGCAATACAACAATAACCACTTTTGCTAACTTATAAGGACATGCTACCTACATGCGCCAAGACCCTTCGCAAAACTTGGGATTTAACGATAATATTTAATCAAATTTACGATTAAGATACAAATTAAGGATTTGCCTTTAAAACTAAAAGTCACCCAAATAACTCTACAGTTCATATAGTTCAACCGTTTAAGTTATTTTTTTTCTAACTCTTGTCTTGAATTTGACTATTGATCCCTCTTTTTGAATTTTTGACATGGGTTTTTATTTTTGGACATTCCTTTCCAAACCTTAATTTTTATAAAAAAGCAAAATATCGGCTAGATTAGGTTTTCAAATTAATTTTTTGCTCTTGATAAGCCCCACAAGACTCTCTGCGTAAAAACGAGGAGAAAAATTTTTGTTATTCCCACAAACGGTCATAATTTTCCGAAATTTTTCACTTTTAATAGTTTTCGAGATAACGGAACCGGAAACGTCAAAGTTATTTTGTACAGTATTTTAAGAGTACCTCATTAATTTATTGATATTTTTTGAAAAAATTGTTTGTTGTTTACATTTCTTTTTTATAGCAAGTGTTCAATGATCCCAGAAAATTTTCTTCAACATCTTTTTTGCGTTTTGATAAAAAATTGTTTTGCCAATCTGCATTTTTTAGTAAGAAACTACTACTACCACATCCATCCAGTGTGGAATGTTATGGATTTTTCGACGGCCGTTTTTGCGAAAAATATTGGTGTTGCAAAAAAAAAATACCATTTCGATTGATCTTCATTTTTTGTCTGAAAAAAATTCTCTTATTTGCATATTTTGGCAGATATTCGCGGAAAACTTATTTTTGGGACTTAGGGGGCCATTTTCAGCGGGTTCCCACGTCGGAATCGTGATAAACCTTTTTTCGCTCGAAAGCATTCCCGAAGACCTAAGAATTGCGCCATAAATGAAAACTGTACAGATTTGGGTACTTTCAGGTCTTCAGTTACTGGACTATACCTAATCATTAAAGGTGCAGGAAAAATTTTTTTAGAATCAATCAAGAAATACGAATAATCTTTTTCAGAATTTTTAAACACATTTTCAAACATGTGGAAAAACAAGATCTGGTTAGTTGGATTTGTATTAGGGAAAAAAGAACATTTATTTATACAGAGAGATCAGTAAAAAACTTGAAAAGTCAAAAAAAGTTTTGGTCTAATTCTTAATCACAGTATTTTAAAATTTTGTTTTGTTTGTTGTGTTTTTGGCAGGATAAAAAAAGTATAAAAAATCTAATAATATATTTTCATACCAAAAGGGGTTTAAAAAACCCATTACACACGATTTCAAAATTTTTTGGGACGAGCTTTGGGAGTCAAAAAAAAATGTTGGCCCTCAGTTGTGTACTATATTTTTTTTCCCCACTTCATGTTTAGTTTTTATAAATAAAAGCAGAAGATTATGTAAACTTTAAGTAACAATACAAATAATAATACAAACATTTGCGTTGTCAAGGCGATGCATTTTTTTTTTATAGCCAGCTTTTTGTAAAATCTATTGAAAGTTTTCAAGATTTTGGGGGTCGCAACTAATGCGATTGTGGAACTGTTACGTAATATATATATATATATATATATATATATATATATATATATATATATATATATATATATATATATATATATATATATATATATATATATATATATATATACCTATATATATACTTATATATATATTATATATATATATATATATATTACGTAACTGCCCTTACTACAGTTTGGCTTCTTACAGTATAGTGTTTGTAATTAGAGATTTACTGAATCAAAAAAGACGGTGTTACCAATTAGGTTTTTCTAATATAGGAGTGAAAAAAAAAATATTTATAATATTAAGTCAATGTTTTAGGTTATCAAACTATTTTTAAAAAGCTGTTTGTTAGAAGTGCAATTTAACTATAATCCTACACTCGTAAAAAACTATTTCTTTTATGCATAATTATTGAAGATACTATTTTAAACTAAAAATATGTACTTTTTTATTTCAGATGTGTGTAGACGCGATATTTTACCCATTATTTATTGGAATGTTAATTTTAAAGGTTTTGTTACAAATAGACCCTATAAAACCCAGCTTAAAGGGATCAGTCTGAAAAATTGGTTTGGTAACCAGGTAATCCCAAACAAACAATGGTGCCGACAGAAATACATGTTACTTTTGGATTTAATATACATATCTATATATGTGCTTTCCTAGATAAATAAACTACTGCTTTTAAAGCTAAGATTAAGGCTACTGGGATTTATCTGTTAGAGAGTAGCCAGGCGGCCATAACCTCTCCCATTTCAATATGTCAAGTTATAAATCATAGTTTTTAAAAAACTCTAAAAACATGCTTTTATAGTGAACCGGGCTAAAAAGTAGAAAATACATTTTAGGTATAGATTTTGGGTGTCGGACTAAGATTTTCTGGCGTATTTTTTTACTCGCGTTTAGAGATACCCCGTGATCACAAGCTTCTTGACAGTCTTGACACTTGAAATATGCTTTATTATACAGAGAATCGGCGCGTTATTTAAAAAGTAGGCTTTTTCTAAATAATGCATTTAATGTAAAAAAGCAAATCATGGGTCTTTTCTAATACGTCTCCGTTTTTTTTGACGTCTGATATATAATTGGGGAAAATAAAAAGCCGCTTTGCTAACCAGAACTAACCATGACCGACTAGAACTTAAGGCTTTTAAATTTGTCTAAATTATCTCTACATAGAAGTTATTAAAAAAATTCTTATAATTTTTGATATCGTAGAAGTTATAATTTTTTTTAAAGTGTAATTATATATTCCCGGTTTTTCTAATACGTTGTTAAAATTTTGTTTATAACTTCTACAAAAATTTGAAAATTTAAAACCCTAAGTTCTAGTCGGTCATGGTTAGTTCTGGTTAGCAAAGCGGCTTTTATTTCCCAATTATATTTCAGACGTAAAAATGGGGCGACGTTTTAAAAAACCTAAATTATTACATTAAAATGTAATTTTTAGCCAAAACCCCCAAAAAAAGCAAGTTTCATGTGTCAACACTGTCAAGAAGCTCGTGATCACGGGTTATCTCTAGACGTGAGTATTTTTTCCGCTGAACACGAATCTGAAGTCAAAATAGGGGGTCAAACAGCAAAATACGAAAAAAGCCGTAATTTCAGATATTTACGATTTTTTTTTTAATGTAAAACGTCCATATAATGAAAACTATAAAAGATACACGAAACTTTATAAAACATTAACTTTGTATTTTTACAAGACCTTTAATTTAAGTGAAATAGGCTTTAAATGCAATATTTTTCGAGTTATAATCAAAAAACCGAATTTTTAGGATTTTTTAAGGAGAAAAATTAAAAATTATTTTTTTTTTAATTTCGGATTTTTTTAGCAAATTTTAAGTGATTTAAGATTTAAATAAATACAATAAATGACTTATAATTTAAAAAAAAACCCACCGGACTAAAATTTTTTGACAAAATTACATTTTCGTTTATATCTCCTTTATTATTTATCGTCTCAAAAACATTTATATAATTGTTTGTATCTCTAAAAGCATGTACACAACGAAAAAACAAACAGGAACAAACATTCGTGTTTGTTCACCTTGTTTATATATGTTCTCTGTTTATTGTTCGCGTTTTCTTGTCTATATAGCGCAATCAAATGTTTTTTCACTCTTGTTTGATCAGTGGAAAAAGGTATGGATGATGACGAACAAAATTTATTTCTCAAAGCTATGTACACACCGAAAAAACAAACAAAAACAAACATCCGTTCTTGTTCACTTTCTTTGTAGGTGTTTTTTGTTTATTGTTCGCTTTTTCTGTCTACATAGCGCAACAAAATATTTGTTTACTCTTGTTCGACTAGTTGGAATAGTTATGGATGACCATAAAAACAAAAATTCTCTTTGATGTACCGACGTTTCCTGGAACATGTGTGAACAAGAATAAACAAACGTTTGTTTGCCGTTTTAACAGTCTACACTGAAGAAAAACGTTTGTTTGCTAATGTTTGTTCTTGTTCATTTTTTCGGTGTGTACATACCTTTTGATGTACCGACGTCTTCTCGTACACGTATAAACAAGAACAAACGTTCGCGTTTTTACTGTCTTTTTTTTTTATCTTGGGACAGTCCACGAAGGCTGATGCCTAAGTACTAACGTACCGTGGGTGTCTTCAGTGTGGTGAGAGGGAGCTTGTTCACACGGGACTTAAATTTCTGGAGATTGGGAGGAGAAGGAAAAACTTCTGCGGGCAGCAAGTTCCATAGTCTTGACACTCTAGGGATAAAGGAACGAAGAAAGCGGGAAGTTCGGGGCCTCTCTAACTGAACTGTAAAAGGATGCATAAAAGTTGCACTACGTGTTGCTCTTTGGGAGCTGCCAGGAAGGAATTATACTGGCCAACTCCTCTGAGCAGAAGCCGTGAAAATACCTATAGAAGAGCGACAGATCCCCTACAGCTCGACGGTGGCCAAGAAGAGGAAGCCTTTCTGTGAGCGTTGGATCATTAATAAGACGAACGGCCCTTCTTTGAATGGGTCAGAATGCTAAGTGTTGTAGGGGACGCCATTCCCCAGACATGAGAACAATATTCTAAAGAGGTCTGATTTGGGATACATACAGAGTGTACAAATTGGAAGAAAGAGAAATATTTTCTGGCTCGGAAGAGAAATCAATCTTTTTGAAGCTGCTGAAGCTATGGATAAAATGTGTTTGTGCCAGTTGAGGTTATTCTCAAAAGTAACGCCGACAAGATTAAACGACTCTTTGTTCTGCAGAACTTGGCCGCTCATATGTAAGGGATGAGCATTTGCAGACTTTTTTCGCGACAGGAAACATTACTTTGTTTTCGAGGCATTAAACTGAACAAGATTTTGGCGCCCCAATCAAGATAAGTTTGAGGTCTTGTGAAAGAGATATCTGCATTGACCTGCGCTTGTTTTCGAAATCAGGATTACACGGTGGTTTAAGAAATTGAATACTAGAGTGGAGGGTACTATCGTCAGCAAAACTATGAATGGGATTGATTGTGGAAGAGAAGATCGTTAATGTGTAGAAGAAACAGCGTGGGTGCCAGCACTGAGCCCTGGGGCACCCCAGCATTAATTTGGTAAAAGCTGGAGGAATGACCATCTACACTAACTGATATACGTCGATTAGAAAGGAAACTGGAAAGCCAAGAGCGAAGCTTAGGTGGAAGACCGTAAGAAGGAAGTTTGTTAAGAAGCCCATCATGCCAGACCTGATCAAAAGCTTTGGATATGTCAAGAGCAACGATCTGGGATTCACCAAGAAACTCAAGGGACTTGTTCCAGTTGTGTGAAACAAAGGAAAGAAGATCAGCTGTGGATCTACTGTGACGGAATCCATATTGTCTATCATGTAAGATCTTATGTTTTCCAGATACTTTAAGATTTGGGAATTAATGAATTTTTCCATTACTTTGCAAACAACTGAAAGAAGAGATATAGGTCTATAGTTGGAAGGAAGACTTTTGGATCCTTTTTTAGGGACAGGTTGCACACGTGCAGCTTTCCAACTCTCCGGGAAAATGCCCGTGTCGTAAGAGATTCGAAAGAGGCGAGTTAAGATGGGTGCAAGCTCGGGAGCACATTTTTTTAAGACGATTGCTGGTATGCCATCCAGCCCAGGCGATTTTTTATCATTAAGAGAAGAAAGAATACGCTTGATCTGTTTAACTTTAAAAATTATATCGGACATTTATGAGAAACAGGGACAACTGTTGGAAGAGGAAGATTAATAGGAGGATCAAGCGTAGAATTGGCAGCAAACTGTTTGGCAAATAGTTCGGCTTTTCCTTTGGAGGTAGAGACAATTCCATCTTTAGAGATTAGGGGTGGAAAAGAATTTGTGCAAAAGTTCTGACTAATAATTTTGGCAAAGGACCAGAAAGCTTTACTGCCATTTGAGCAAGAGAGTCTACACTAAAGAAAAACATTTGTTTGCTGATATTTGTTCTTGTTTGTTTTTTTGGTGTGTACATACCTTTATAGTTTATATAATCGTACTTCAGACATTCTGTGGTAACAGGTTTCTGCCGGTAAATGTACCGTATCGGTTTTTTAGGTTTTTCTCATACATTCGTGTTCAGTGGAAAAAAATGCCCCAGAAAATCTTAGTCCGACACCCAGCACACAGCACTTTTTTTCGTGGACCTGTGTAATTAATTATGACCAATTAATTTCAAATTAGATTAAAATAAAAATTAAGTTATTAACAAAATAATTTAATTATAGTAAAAAAGCGTGAGGTGCTTGATATTAAATGTTACGATTATTTTTTAATGAAAATATAGTAAATTGCACCCACGCTTTTTTACTAAAATTGAATTATTTTGTTAATAACTTCATTTTTAATTCAATTCAATCCAAATTAATTGGTCATAATTAATCATTGGACTGTTTATCACTTTAACACAAATTTTTGATACTTAAAAAGTATTTTCTACCTTTTAGTCCGGTTTGCTATAAGAGCGTGTTTTTAAGTTTTTTTTTTTCAAAAATTTCACTGTTACTTTTTTTTTGACACCTGAGTGTATATTATTAGACATTTCATTTTCTTAAATGTAGTAAAAATGCCAAAATTGTCATTTATTGTTTTGATACCATTTAAAAATGTGCTGGTTGCGCCATACAAACATGTATTGGTGATGAGGCCATATCAATGATGCATACCTTTAAGCAATTTTAAATTTGTTGTCCGATCTTTTGAATTTGTGTTAGAAAACAAGCTTTAATGTTGTCGAATAGTAATAATAAAGATTATTCTAACAATGGTATCCCACCAGAACTCAAAAGAGCTGCAGAGAGAGCAGAAGCAATTCTACTTCCGGAGAAAAGTAGGGGGCGGTATAAAGAAGCATTTAAGGAATACAAAAACTCTTAGTATTTAAAAAAATGCTAAGAATATTGCGTCAGAGACAGTCTTAATGGCATTTATTAGTGACATGGCGGAGCAAAAAAAATCCTTTTATCTCTGGGTGAGGGAAGTAGACGTAAGTAATGTGAGACTTTAAAACCTTCATTAGAGTTAGTAATGTCAATATTACATGTATGGTTGTAAATAATAGTATATTAAGTATCAAGTATAGAAAAGTGGAATTTTACTGGACAAGTATGGTACGTTTGAATCCGAGCAAAGCGAGGATTTAAATATCATTCGGGTCAAGTAAGATCACTTTTATGATGAGGTGCGTATACTTTTTTTTTTGTTTTTTGTTGATACTTGCCTATTTTGCCTTTTATATTAAAACTAGTTTATAATAATAGTTACTAAGAAAATCTTAAAAACGTAGTAGTCTGACGTATCAGTACCTTGGCAATCAAACCAAATAGACTCATCTTTGAAGAGTGATTTTTTTAACAGTAATTATCGAAATGACTGATGAAAACGACTCGGAGATATCTTATATGCAGCCCAGAAAGCCTTTTCCAGTTTACTTATAGTAAAATTTAAGAAGTGTATAATATATTTTGCCGGTGGAGAAACTGCAAGAGATTTAAAGGAATTAAGGAAAGCTTGATGCTGGCCAGTTTTTATGAAAAGGTAGCTTTTTTTAATAAAAATAATGGGCTGTCATCTTTACCAGTAAAAGTGTTATTAAAAAAGGAGTTTGTATTTTTTTTCTAATTATTTATCATTAATAATAATAAAGGGGTAAAAAAAGTAAAACATCACATAAGAAGGGACACCCCTTACCCATTCGACGGGGCGACTTTTTTTTTTAAACACACAAAGAAGACCACTTAAAAAAGAACATAAGGAAAAAAAATGGGTTAGAATATCCATGCCTACTTTTAAAAAAACATCAATTCAACAAAAAAAGTAATTTATAGTTTTAATTTATTCGTTAAAAAGGAAACAATGCATTATTTACCCTTTTATTTTTTAGGGGTAAAAGAAAAGAAGTTAAAGGACAAACAGTTTACATCTTTTTTTAAAACATTAATTTTTTCTCGGCTATGATTTTTTAAAATAAAGAAATAGCAGATAACCCCAACATTACAAGTTTCACATTGTCTAAAGGGAATATTTTGATTTTATACAGTTTAGCAATAAAAGATGTTGCAGGATTTGTTGTTATGTTTTTTGGGGACAGTTATTTTTATGCCAGTATTTATGTGGAATTTCAGTTGCTGAGTATATCTTGTGGTTATTTTTGCTATTTTCCCCCATCTTATGTTCCATTTATAGGAATTTTTGTTTTTGCATTATTATATCCGTCATTTGTGAGCTTTAATTAGCTGCTGCCATTAATAATGCTATCCTTTGCTATTAAGTCTACTAGCTCATTATATTTTAGTCCTGTATGAAAAGACTTGTTTTCTACGCAATGTTATTCGGCGCAGAAATTTTCTTATTTCCCATAATTTTGGGAGTCTTTATAGTTCCAAGATTTATTGTTCTGCAAGGTTTAAGCACGGACATAGAGTCGGACATATAACAAAGTGGTGATAATTAGAGTCGACTATAAATTTAAGAGCTTCGCAAATTGCTAGGGCTTAAATGTGAAAATGCTAAGGTTATTGTTTATTTTAAATTTAAGTTCGATATTAAGTTTTGTGATATACCTCCAGCCCACTACCATTTTTTTTTTTTTGAGGCATCTGTATATAATGAATATAATCATTAAATTGAGAAATTTCAGATTTTAAAATAGCAGTTTTTAACATTGTTGTCAGTAAAGGGGGAAATATAACATTGATGTTTTAAAAAAGAGCGGGGTACTCATAATCGGTGGGGTTAAATTAACGAGATTGGATGACATTAAAATTTCAAAAAACCTGCAGGGGGGGTGAATTTTTGTAGCCAATATTTGTTAGTTAGACTTGTATTGAATTTTGATATATTTGGGAAGTAATTGGTTTTAAAAAAAAGGGTTGTTTAAGAAAAACTTAAGCTTAATGCCCCCTGCAAACACAGAGGAGGTTTAGAGCTTAAAAAGGTAGGCTTTTTTATACGTTTAAGGTTTGCACATAGGTCTCCATAATTGGGGGCAAACAGCAAAAATCGGGAAAAAAAAAAACCCCACTACATTTACCGGCAAAAATTGCTACCGAGGAATTTTGGGATAGACTATATAAATTAGGAGGACAAAAATTTCATTTAACAAAAAGAAAACCTTTTAAATTGTCTATAAAAAAAGTTATATAAACATTTTTGATAAGATAAATAATAAAGGAGATATAAACGAAAAAAAAAATATTAATAGAATTTTTGTTTTTTTTTTAGTGAATTATTTACTTTATTTATTTGATAAATCACAAATCACTTAAAATTTACATAAAAAATTAAAAAATTTTAAATTTTTTCTAGAAGGTAGGTATACTTTAAAAAAATCTTAAAAAATCGGTTTTTTTGATTATAACGCAAAAAATATTGCAATTAGATCAAAAAATTATATATCTTAAATTAAAGGTATTTTAAAAATACATATTTTATGTCCTATAAAGTTTAGTGTATCTTTTTGTTTTTTTAAATATTGACGTTTTTAAAAAAAAAAAAAACGATATCTGAAATTAAAGTTTTCTCCCTTTGTTGCTGTTTTTCCCCCAATTTTTCTTCAGATTCGTGACCGGGAAAAAAAAGGGCAGAATATTTCACTCATGTATAATAAGACCTTAAAAATCAAAAAAACAGCGGAAATTTATGTTGCCTGACAACGTGGTATTTCCCTTACTTCAAACACAGAACAATCGAACCGTTTGTTTGTATTGTCCATTAGAAACGTCAAAACTAGTCAAAATGAGTCCAATTTTTTTTCACAAAGAAAAGATTAATAATTAAAAAAAAAAATTTAAATAGTTTTAATTATGTTGCATGAAATTTAAAAGTTACAAAAAAACCATTTTAATACCCCCCGGGGAAAAAAATTAACCAGATAAAAATTTTATTGCTTGTTATACAAATTCCCCCCGTTCTTTTTGCTTTAATTATAAATAAAACTTTTATAAGTTTTTGGGGAAATTTTTTAAACCTTTTGGATTCCCCGAAAATCCTTGTCCGACACCCTCATACACCACTTTTTTTTGGGTTTTGTTAATAGTTTTGTTTTTTTTTTAGGAAAAAACCTTTTTTCCTTTTGTTAAAAATTTTTTTTTATAAAAATAGTTGCTGGATTAATGGTTTTATGCTTAAAATGGTCTAC
>JAHBCN010009972.1:0-33361 GCA_019359885.1 Listronotus oregonensis | reverse complement strand
CAACAGTTTCTAAAGCAACTTGGGAGAAATTATCACCCCTAAAAAGGTTCTGACTCGCGAACAAGTTATAATTTTTTTAAAAAAGAAGCGCCATGGGAAATATTTGGAGTTTGGGGGGGAAAAAGACGAGTTTGGAAAATGAAGTTTTCCGGTGTGCGTGATATTTTCAGCTTATATTTATTGACATTCCAAAAAGTAAAAATGGGCAAGCAAGGGTTTTTTGGTTACTGATGACAGTGAAATGTGCGCAAAAAAGGTTAATTCGGGACTATGTGTCTTTGGGGACCAAAAAGTGCACCTATTGATAGGTTTTTTGTGCTATCGTGAGGGAACCCGATGTACTGTGAAACCTATAGGAAAAAATACATTTGGAAATATACCCTTTAAGATTGCTACATATTTGGGTTTACCTGATGCAAAATACACAGGTCATTGTTTAAGACGTACAGCGTACAAAAACCATTCTGTTCGGGAGGTGTTTCGGGGCTTAATGAGGGGGGGGAGGGGGAAAAAGTTCTTCGGTAGCACGAGGGTACGGGATGATAGTAAAGGGCCCCCAAAAATTTGGCCCCAAATGCTTCCCTTGTAGTTGGGAAAAGTATTAAAAAAAGTAAAAAGCAACTGCGGGGGGGTATGGAAAGGGGGAAAATTTTCCGGTTTTTTTGGGGAAAATTGTACGTTTTTTTAAAAAAAAATTTTTTTTTTAATGAAAAATTTTAAAAATGTTTGTATTTTCGTAATAAATGCTAAAAAAAAAAGATAATTCATTGTTATTGGAAATTTTTTGGGGGCCCTTTTGGGGCCTTTTTTTTTTTAAAAACCCCCCTTTAGGGTAATATTTCGTATTTAACTGACTTTGACATAATATTATTATTTGTCAAATAATATACCAGTCGGATTTTTAAATAGTATATTAAGTATTAAGGTCAGCACATGATTTGTTTATTTGTTAAGGAAACTTTATGGAGATCGAAACCCAGTTGATTGCTTTTGTCATTTTTAATCGAAAATGTAAATTTTTGGGGTTAAAATTTTTTTAACTTATTCTTTTAAAAAATTTTTAAATTAAAAAATTTTTTAATTTTTTTGATTTATCTAAAAAAAAAAATTTAAAAAAGTATTTTTTCCCCTTTATTTCGTCCGGGGCTTCTGGTGATACAGGTTTTGGGACCACGACCTCTTAAGGACTTGGTAAGTAACGAGCATGGTCCCATTCTCTTGAATTACTGTCGTCAATTAAGTCTTTTATTCAGTTCATTTAAAAAAAGGGTATTTGAAATTTTTTTTTATGGAGAAAATATTGCTTTTAATAAAAAAAGGGGGGGTATTCGACCAGTAGCAGAGGAATATGTTTCCGACGATTAGTTTAAGGTAATATCCCCCGTATTTATGAAAAGCTAAAAAACCCTTTTTTTGCCCGTATCAACTTGGCTTAAAAAAATGCGGGCGAAGCAGCCATACATACAGTACGTCATTTTTTTTTTTCCCAAAAAAAATCAAATAAAGTTTTTTTAAAAAAATAGATTTTTAAAAACCCCTTTTTTAAAATGGTGAATAGAAAAACCATTTTATTACGAGTCAGCGAATATGTCCCAAAATTTTTTTCCCATTTTGCCCAATGTTATGATGAACCAAGTTTACTTTCTTACGGTGATCAACATATTATTTTTCAAATAGGTACCCAAAAAAGGAGATCCTCTTGGACCAGCTCTTTTTAGTTTAGCAATTCATCTACTTATTTGATCATTAGATACAGAAATAAATCTTTGGTATCTAGATGACGGTACATTTGCTAGAAACCCAAAATCGGGTTTGGAAAATTTTTTCAAAAAAAATAATCAGGGGAAGTAAAGTTTTTTGGTTTAAATTTAAATTTTTATTAATGTGAATTAACTGTTTTTTTTAAAAGGTCTTTCCCCAATATCTATCAAATATTTTGAGTTGAGTTTTTCCCCTAATCTGTCAGAAATTTCCCCATTTCAAATTTTAATTTATTGGGAAATTTTTCCTTTTTGTCAAATGAAATTAAATATTCAATTAAAAAAAAGACAGAAATTTAACTTTTTTTTAGCCCCAAATTAAAATTTATAGACTTACGTATTTCCTATTATTTACAAAAAATATTCCTTTGCAATACCCTAGAACGTCTTATTTGTTAAGATGTTTACCTTGTTAAATCTCCAGTTTACTTGGGAATTTGATAATGTATTACAAAGTTTGGTTTCAAGACATAACAAATTGTGATTTTAAAATTTAAAATTTTTTGGTTACAAAGCACTCTTCCAGTAAAATTTGGAGGTCTCGGAATAAGAGATTCATCCACTCTGTCTATTTCTGCCTTTTTAGGTTCAATCAATAACGTATCAGATTTAATTTCCAAAATTTTACCTTCCTATATTCTTGCGACAGTAGATAATGATTTCAGCAATGGTTTTGTAAAATGATTATCTGTTTGCAATCTTCAAAATCAACCACAAGGTTTCCAAAAAAAAAGAAAAATTTTGACTTCTTTTTTTTAAAACTCGTCACAAATAAAAATTTAAAAAAATATGCCAGACAAGTGAAGAAAAAAGGGACGTCCCGCACTTCGGGGGCCCCCTTTGTAATGTTTTTTTTCCCCTTCCATCTTCGCCCCTTTGGGGAAAATTTTTTAGATAACACAACTTTTTCCCTTTTTCCCCCTCGCTCCCCCGACTTGATTTTTGCCTGTTTTGGGGGGCACCCTGCGTTTCGGCAAAAAAAGCTGATGTTTATGGCCTACAGGGGGTTTAAACTGAAAAAAAGCGTAGGGCGCCCCTTTTAAACACAGTCATTTAAAATTTTACATTATCAAGGGGCTCCGTTTCAGCTAAAAATTTTCTTGTTAGAGCCTCGGGGGTTTTCCCCGAAGCGATGGGGGAAAAAATTTGGGGATGAAATGACTTTAATTCCCGGGGAAAAATGGAAAACAATTACTTTGGGACATTTCTTGAAAACCATAAAAATTGCATTATCCCCATCTGGACAACACTTCTAATTTAGGAGGTGCTGCTGCTCTGTTGCCGAGAATAAACAACATCAAAAAAAATAAAGGTTTAAAAAAACCGCTTTATCTTCATTCCTTTTTTTGTTGAAACTTCTGGGTTTTTGGGGGAGGGGCAAAAAGGGGTTTTTAAATAAAAATTTAAAAAAAAAATTTCCCGGGGGGAAAAAATCAAAGGGTTTTATTATCTAAAAATTAGTTAAGCTGTCAACGGGGGAATGCAGCATCGGTACCATGTACAATCTGGGAAGACCTAGGATTTTTATAATTTTTTTAATTTTTTTTAAAAATAGATTTTTTTTAGTAAGTTCAAAATTTTTGGGGGTTAAATTTTTTATTTATAACTTTTTTCCCGGGGGGGTTTTCCCCGAGCGGGACATAAGGGGAACCCCCCTGAAAATTTTTAAAATAGTCAAATATTGGCCCCCTTTTTTTTTAAAAAAAAAATGTTATTGGTTTTAAATTAAAAAAGGGGACAATATGTTTCACCCAAAAATTAAAAATTTTGCCTTTTTTTAACCAACCAGTAAAGAAATAAACTGCTTAAAAAAATTCTGCAACGTAGTATCTCATTATACCCGTACTCTAGGGAAAACAATAATAAAAACACCATATCGATTTATCAGTGACAATTTAGATCATTAATTTATAATGTCATTGCCAAATTTCCCCAATTTTTTTTCCCCGGGAAAATTTAAAAAAGGGGAAACCTTGCATTTCATTTTAGTTTACAGCTAATTTCAACCCCCTGCACTCACAGTTACCCGGGGGAAAAAAAAAAACAAATTTGTCTACTTTTAGAAATCAATTTATGAAAAAAAAAAAGGATTTAATGAAAAGCTCAAATATTCCTCCATTAACTGCCAAAATAACCCAAACGATTAAAAAACTCATTTCTTATGTTGGCTATTTTGGTACATCGTTTTTCCCCTGACACATTCAGCGGCAATATTTTTCCCCCTTAAAAGCTCCCCCTAAACTTTCTTTTTTTTTTATTGTTAAAAAGCTTTTTTTTAAATGTCCCCAAAAAAAAAAATTTTTTTGGGGGAAAAACCCCCGGAACCTGGCTGGCCAAATTTGGGTGGTTCGGGCCTATGATGTCGTTATTAAATGCGTTGTTAAAGTATTCGCGAAAATTTTTCTGGTACTGTGTGCTGGGCCCCCTTCCATTTTTTTTTTAAACTTTGATTTTGGGGAAGGTTTTTTAAAGCAGGAAAAATTTTTTTTTCTCAAAATTTTTCCCCAAAAAGTACTCCGCATTTTGGGAAAAAGGGGAAAAAATGGTCCAAGGATATGGTGGCCGAAAATTCCCGCCAAAACTTTAAATTTTTTTTTTGGATATTGGTCCTTGTCCCCCAAAAAATCAATTTTGGTTTTCGTTACTCCAGTACCGGCAATTTTGAATTTTTGGGTTTTTGTTGTTCAATGTAAAAATGCATTCGTCAGTAAAAAAATATTTTGAAAAAAACCCCGGGGGGGTTTTTTCCCTCTCCATCATCTCAAAGAAAAATTTCCCTTTTTCCCTCGTATTTCGTTTCCGTCCCCTTTTAAATTTCCCGGTTTTTCTTTCGTATTTTGTAAGCGTGGTATTTACATCTTTTAAAATTCGAGATATTCTGGTGTGGTCTTGTGGGGGAATGCCCCCCATTTTGTCTAGTGCTAATTTTTCCTTCGGCCCCCCTACCCAAAATTATCACGCCCCAAATCCTCTCGTTTTGTACAATTTGTCTCTGATTTTCACACCCCATTTTCTTCACATTTTCAATTATTGATTACTGTCCCCCGGGTTTAAATTTTTTTTTATCGTCCATTCTAATGTCGATTCCTTTTTATTCCTTTTTTGGGGAAAAAAGGCTGGAAACATTCCGCTACTCTTCGATAACTTTTTCCCCCAATAAAACCATTTTATAATAGTGTTTTTTTTTTGATTTGAGTAGTTCATTTTTTTAAAAAATGTGACATTGATCTGACAACTGGGGGTAAGAGGAAAAAAATTTTTTTCCCGGGATTTTATTATTAAAACTTCTAATAATACGGGGGCGCGTAAGAAGATAAAATTCGTAACTTTTTTTTTGCATTTATCTTTAGCTGGGGATTTAAAATTTTTTAAAAATGGGTACAACTTTTTGGGGTTTTTAAAAAAACCTAATAATATTTTCTTCAAAAAAAAATTTGGGGAACCAATATTGGACCACTTCAAAATTTTCCCTTGGGGGGCCCTATGTCCCGCTCGACGGGAACACCCGGGATATCTTATCAATGAGCACAATGTCTAATTTTTAAAAACTAAAACTTTAAAGTTACCTTTTACAGACCAAAAGGGGGATTTTAAAAAGCCCCAAGTAGAAAAAAGAGTTTTAAAAAGACCTTCAATCATTTAAAATATTGACCAATGCGCCTCCCAAAATTTTTTTGTTTGTTCCTATTGCCAGGGTAATGTTTATGGGCCTTTCCCAAAACCCTTTTTTTGGGGAATTTTAAAAAAATTTTGTGGTTTATAATTACACCCTTTTTTAAAATTTTTGGGGAAGACCACCTAAAAAAATTTAAACCCAAAATTTAAAAATAAAAAAAAACAAAAAAATACCGTTTTTTAAAAAAAATTAATATTTTCTGAATTAAACATGTTATTTTTTTTTGTTTTTTTTAAAATAAATAGATTTAATTTCTTCCCCAAAAACCCTCGTGGTTTCCCCCCCTTTGGCCAAAAATCTAATTTTTTGGGGGCACTTTAGGTTTTTCTAAAAATCCCCGGGGGAAAAAATCGTCCACGCGGAAACCAAAGGGAAATTTAAAAAGGGGGATGGAAGCCCAATGCTATGACCCATTCGATTAAAAAATGTTTCCCCCCCCCGTTTTTAAAAAAATGTCAGAGTTGGCCCCCCCCATTTGCGCTATCACAAAATTTTTAAAAAAAATGTGTTGCCACTGATAAATCAGTGTGTAGTTAGGCAACACATTATACTTTTATGAGAGCCGGAGTAGGAGTGTGTGATTATATTTTGTGGTTGCAGAAGTTTTACGGATTAATAAAAATCTTATTATTTTGGTGATTAGTGTTTATTAAATTGTGACTATAATTTTGTGTTTATTGTTTGTTACTTATAATATCGTAACAAAATGACTAGAGGTTGTATGGTTTTGTCTTGCAAATCCAAGGGTAACATACCCGGCATTTTTTACTTTAGGTAAGTATTTCTAATACTTAAATTAGGCGCTTCTTATGAGACGTAACGTTAGGTAATCGAATAAATAATAATATATCAATTATGAAGAATAGGAAATGAAAATCTCATATGAAATAGCAGTAAGAAAAGTAAGGCAATTTTAACTATCTTTTAGATGATTTCCACAATGTTTGTGTATTTCTGTGGATTATTAAAAAGAAATAAGGTTTACAGTTAGGTACATTTATTTCATTTAATAATTTAGTACGTTCTCTTAAAGGAACAAAATTAATAATTACTGGGCAGACCAGGTAAATTTTAATATATACAGGCCCCTCTAATTGGATGAAAAAAAGTACAATTTTATGTTAAAGTTATTCCTTTTTGCTTTTTCTGTATTTATTTAAAAAGAAATAAGATTTTTGGTTTCTTAAACTTACATTAATCAACTTTCTAAGTTCGACATACTGTAGACACATAATATTTAACGGATACTGTTACAATGGATACCTAGGTACCAAAGAATACTAAACAATATTAACCACTGTTATTCTGTCTCATGAATGTTTGTTATAAGTAAAAGTATATGCCTAAAAAGCAGTTATAAAAATTTTCACTTTTAAGGCGCAACCAGAATCTTAGGATTAGGTTAAACCCATTTACAATATCTTGCCCTTCTTTTATCACAAAATTGGTAATAAGTACATGAAACTATCATACAATGTTTGAAATGTATTTTAAAAAATCGTGTTTTTATTTATTTACAAAGATTTTTGGTAAAAATACAAAACTCTCAAAAATATCGATCATTTAAATAGAAGGCTGTAAAGTGGCACCATCTATTCTTTCATTATTATATCAGATGATATAAAATCCAATATTACACAATAATTTTAAATATTATATGGTAGTATCGTTTAATAAACAACAATTTTTTGCAAAAAATAAAAAAAAAGAGTGAATGCTTGAATTTGACATTTGATGATGTCAACTTTATAGATAGTAACAAAGAATTATGGAAGTCCCCGGCTCTGACCTACTATTCATTGCGCAAACTCCGCGGGGCCAATCCTCCTATTCCCGCCGCCCTGCACGCCTGGGCAATTTTGTTCTACATTATTGGGCTTCCATACACCTTTAAACTTTCTTGGCGGAAACCTATTGCTGCTGTTGATTTTTAACAAAGTTTACTTACGAGAGTAATAGGCCAGTCCAGAAAAAAGGCAAAAGCTCCGGATTTTTCCAAACAGCACCGATTTGCATGAGAATTTAGATTTAGCTTCTACTTACCCTCGTATTCAAAGTTATCATCATGCCAAGGAGTACTAATTCCCTGGGGATGAATGCCACCCCTTCTCGGGGGTGGAAATTTTTTAAATAAAAAAAAATCGGAAATGGATAGATTGGCTAATTCGAAGAAACTTTTGTTATATAAAGTTTTTTCCGAAAGGCATTACTTTTTGAGTTATTCGCTATTGAATATGTCAATTTTTCAACAAAAAAAACACGTTTTCAGGCGGTTTTTCGCAAATAACTCGAAAAGTAAGCATTTTATTGAAAATATAATTTCTACCAAAAATGTAGCCTTTTAAAAAACAACAATAATGGTGGGCGTATAATGTCCATAGACCGAACACAAACGGAGTTATAGCCTGTTGAAGGTTGGTACCTATTCGTCAAATGCCAACATTGAAAGTTTTAACTTAATATAATAAAAAACGATACATTTTGCGCGGAAACTCATAAAACTTTTTTTGACGTACTTAGAAAGCTTTTATTTTTGTTTTCTAGCACTAAAATTAAGCGAGCTATGGCCAAAATAAAGTTGATCTCTATTTTTTTTTTTTTGGACAAAAAAAATGTAAAAACCACCCCGTAATTACCACCCCAATTGAGAATAATCTTTGTCACTTTACACTTTACTTTTCATATTTTTGAAAAAAATATTGAGCTTAAAGTGAAAGAGACATTTTTGTAATTTTGAAAAAAATTGCCTTTTCTTTAAAATAACTCAAAAACCCTTAATGATACGTAAGCAAAAGAAACGAAACTTTTTGGTAAAGGAAAACTTACAATTTTGTATTTTACAAAATTTTACGTATCATATAGAAATAATAGAGTCGAAACGTAACGTTAAAAGAATGGCTACAATTTCAGGGAGAGAAGTTCTATCAGCAGAGGGCGTTACTTTTTAGAACGCACTTATTTAAAGTGTTACGCAAGAATAACTATCTCTGTTTCTTGGACGTTAATCAATTTTTTAGTAGTTACAATTACAAAATAAATGTAAAAAAATATACTAACAATTATTTACAAATATTTTTGAGGTTACTTACTTTCGGTTTTTGAATAATGCTTTTTTTTCACTACCTTTTCTGACTACTCACGCACTCAGAAATCGCACAGCATCGTTCCATTTTAAAATTAATTACTTAAAAATTCGGAAACAATTAACAATTATTTTTATTTCATTAGATTATTGTTTTAGATTAATCAACCACGTCAGTATGCATTTTTAAGGAGTAATAATAATAATAATAATAGTAACGGTATGTTTGAGGCCCCCAGTGACAAAAAAGTGTACTATTATCTGGGTCTATTTGTATATATGTTACGGGTAAAGTTAGAATTATGGTTAAACTTAGGTCTACCCGGGTAAACTGCACAATACCCAGAAAACGTGGGTAAAGTTCAAAATATTACTGACAATGCCATATTTCGGACTTTACCCGGGTAAACCGGTTCACCCGCTTTCCGGGGGTTAAAGTTGGATGTAGGAATTATTATTGCTATTTTTCACCACGGCAGGTGCAGTGTTAAAATGGCAACGAAGAGAGCGGACGGGGTTTTGCCCAGCGTTTTTATGAAGCTTTTAACGAGTTGGTGTCTTCGAAGGGTGCAAATGTTTTTATTTTAATAATGAACCATACCAAGACATGTTAGAATCAGTCAAATTGGCAAAAAGTTCTCAAACTAAGACTACTCTACAATATCGACGGTTAAAAAGGTTTGACATATGTTCTGTTAGAGGCGCTGAAAAGCTTATTGCTCGTATATCGTCTGGTGAATCTTGGATAAAATATTACGTTACAAATGAAGAAATGTTTGACAATTTGCATGATGCAAACATCGTATGGAAAGTGAATGTAAGAAAAAGTATAAGAATATAACTCAAGATGTTATTAAGTTATATCTGCGCTTGTGTGAAGGGTGTCAAAAGAAACTAAAATCTGCCAAAAAAGGTCTTGTAGTTAAACCGATGGTTTTTTCGGAGATGAACAGCCGTTGTCAAGTGGACCTAATTGACATGCAATCCCATCCGGATGGAGAATATAAATTTATCATGGTGTATCAGGACCACTTAACTAAGTTTGTTCAAATACGGCATTAAAATCGAAAAGGGCTGAGGAAGTAGCTAAGAGCCTAATAGACATTTTTGTATTTTCGGCGCCCCATCTATACTACAATCGGACAATGGACGGGAGTTCGCCAACCGTGTCATTGAAGAGTTATGTGTCATGTGGAGTGGCCTTAAAATTGTCCATGGCAAACCACGTCACAGTCAATCACAAGGCAGTGTGGAAAGAGCAAATCAAGATATACAAAATATGCTCATGACGTGGATGGATGATGAAAACTGCAGCCGATGGTCAGAAGGTCTAAGATTTGTCCAGTTAATGAAAAATAGGGCATACCATGATGGGATAAAACAAGCTCCTTATGCCGCTATGTTTGGGCATGATATTAAAGTTGGCTAGCCACACTCAGCTTTTCCAAAAGAAACTATTGAAAACTTACGAACCGAGAGAAGAGCTCGAGAAAGTTGTGAAGGAATTTGGTATAGGTGAACAGCCTCCACAAAAACAAAATGAGGACAGATCTCGGATAGTGACCCAGAAATAGACAACCCACAAGAAGATATTTTGAGGATGGCAATATGGAAAATATCAACAATAATAATTATATAGGAAACGCCAGTAATATGGAAACTTTAGAAAATCGAAGCAAATGTGCAGAATGTGATAAACCAAGTGCATCAGGGAATATAAGGTGTGAACTTTGCTTGTGCCAAAAACAAATACATTTAAACAGACTAGAGGCCAAAAGAAATTTAGAAAATCAAGCAAAGAAAATGAAAGCATTATCTAATGCAAAGTTTCCTCCATGTTCTGTTGGAGATACAGAGAGTGAAAATACCAGATGTTGATCGAGGGAGGTGATTTCAGAAACATCCTCATGACAGTTGTAGAGAAAACTGACGACGATCTTTATAGGCTAGCAAACGAGAGAGGAACTATAGAAGAAATGTTTTCCAGGAACCAATTTTCTGTGTGTAGTGAGAGACTTGTAGAGATGGAAAGTGTATCACCGGAAAAGAAAAGTTTACGACAACTTGCTAACGAACAATCACTTTTGGGAGGTCAAGGTTATAAACGATGCAACTGTAAGATAAATGTATTACCAATAAATGTAAATGTAAAGCTATTGGAAATCTTTGCAACTCGAAATGTCACAGCAGCTTGTCTTGTTTGAACAAATAAAGTATACTTTCTTTTACTTTTATAGAATACGTTTTAGTGCAACGTTTAATTTAAAGAATATGTTTTTCTTTTTTTAAAATAAATGAATCTTTACACATTTATGGCGTTATTTTTTAACTTTACCCACGCGAAAGCGGATAGAACGCGGTTTACCCGGGTAAAGCCCGAAATAAGTACAATCTCAGTACTATTTTGGACTTTACCCATGTTTTATGGGTAATGTGCGGTCTATCCGGGTAAACCTAAGATTAACCGTTATTCTAACTTTACCCGTAACATATACACAAACACAAAGTATAGATTTTTTCACACACAAGATGTAATTGATAAGTTTTTCATTGATAAATAATTGAATTTAATAATGATTGTTTACTTCGTCGTATAATGTCATTTATTTTCAAATATATTTGTTAGTATCTAGTATTATTAAAGTAAAATATTTTGTTTTTATTTAAAAACCAAATGTACAATTATATATTATGAATTTTTTATTTTGTTTATTCATCATATAATCTTATTTTTTAAATGATTGTTTTTATTAACGCCCAAGAAACAGAGATCAAACTTCCGGGGCAACACTTTAAATGAGTAAGTATGTCCCACTGGTACGTCCTGAAAATAAGCGCGCTCTGTCGACAAAAGATCTTTAACAATAACAAATTTTCTTAAGAGTGTATTTTCGCTACACCTTAAGGGTCGGGCGAAAGGACGTGGAGACGGTGGGCGGAGAATAACAAACTCCCACTACCACAATTTTCGTCTAGCCGCATTAAAAATATTATATTTTATTTAGGTTCTTCCAAATTCGGTGTATCGATGCGATGTTGTTTTCGATTGTAAGCCTACAGGAGATAACGTTTTTCGATAACAATTTTTTACTTAAATGCCATAAATTATACACCATTTTAAAGGTAAGGAAATAATCTATGCCTCTGTTGTAATTGATTTTTTAAATATGAGTCAAGTTAAGAGAAAATAGTATCTAAACATAACCGATTTTAGGGTGATTTTCACTTAAGAAAATATTAAAATCTAAATCCAAATTTAAAAAACAATTACAGCGGAAGCCTAGATTTAAGTAATTAGCTTCAAAAGTTTTTAAAAATTGTCAATAACTTATACCGTTTTTAGAAAAACATTATGCCCCGAACCCCAAATTGGGTCCAATTTTCAGCAAAGGAAGGACTCTTAAAAAGCCAATACCGTTTGGACTCTCTTTATAACTTGTGGGTTTCAGTTAAAAATCCTGTTTCTGTTGGATACTAAAATTGTTGTTTATAATATAAGTGCTAAAAAGTAATATTTTATTTTGTGAGAAGGGAAGTTTGAAAAACGACACGCAAGGCGGAGTGGTCTATGCCTTCGAACAAAATAAAATCACTTTTAGCACATATATTATACACTACTTTTTCTACAAACACCATTAAAAGTCAAAATAATGATTTTTTATCGTCGAGATTATTATTATTTTTAAAATTTAATTTCATCTAATTTATCTATGAAATAAGTTGCTTGGAAAAAAATTAAATTTGTTGATTTGTCTGTTGTAATTTACGTCAAAGAATCGCGAATTCTGTTTGATGGAAAGTAATCAAGGAAATGAATTTCTCCGATGAAAATCAAGTCAAGTCAGTCAAAGCAACAAAGGAATTACATATGACGTTTCTTAAAATGGTGACCAGAAAATATTAGTGGCAAGAATGCCAGTGAAAAGTGCTCTTGCGTACTTTAAAAAAAGCCCAAAATATGGAAATCGTCTACGCTCTGGTAAAATTATCCATGTTAAAGAGATGATAAACATAAACAATCAGATAAAAAGCAGATATAAAAATTTTTAGTTGCTTTTTAAAGCGAAAGGGTTAATGATATTGACCGAAAAGTCTAAAATATTGACAGAAAACAACCGACAAATTTGAAGCCCCGGATAAATATATTACGCAAAAAGTAGTCGCAATTTCGGTGTATTTGAAGCCTGTCGTCGAAAAGAACTGTGTAATTTGACATATATCATCGAAGATTTGAGAACTTTACTAATTGTGCATATACCAGACACAAAAACTAATGTGCAAAGAACCATTGTAATTAGTGGTACCTGTATATGAACTATTAAAAAAGTACATAGCCCTTCGTCCAGTGAATAATAATCATTCAGAGTTTTTATAAGATGATTAAAGAATAAATGTGCCATACCCATTTGGAATCAATTTGAAATGCCTGCCCAAGTGGCTAAATTTCAATTTCCTGTTTCCATCTTACACTGGACATTGTTGAGCCCCTCAGCTAGTTTGTTGGCGGACTCTGTTAATCTAATACAGTTAGGAGAAACGAAGGATGAAGTCCATACACTAGCAGAGGGTTATATAAAAGAAGATTGCTGATCAAATTGTATCCGAAACTTTGGTGGATGACATTACTTCCAGCCCAGGTATATTACCAAAAAATTGACAACAGAATGGGCCTTTGAGTTTTATTCTAATTATTGTATTTTCAGTTATTGTACTTTTAATTAATAAATAATTTATTTTTATCTGGTATAACGTTTCCGTATTCTTATTTGTAAAAAAGTAAATCACTTTTAGCACAAGTAATTACCTTTAACACCGGTGTCTAAATGATATTTTAAACACTGACAGCGTGCATTAAAAACAAACCTTACTGCCGTTTGTAGAAAAATATTATTTCTACTAGTGTGTGAAAAGCAGCACTTTAAAAAGACATTAGTTTAGTTTTCCGCACTAGTGCGGAAAAATAAAACCTTGCAATTATTTTAAAAAGGTACTTAAAATGTTTTAATTCAAAGTTGACTTAGTATAATTCTTTTTTAGCATAGTATTCTTTTTTTTTGTACAAATTGGGTGTAAAATCAACGAAATATTTACTAAAAATGATATTAGATATATTAAACTTCGGGGATTTTTGACTGGGTTCATATTATAAAAGATCAAAGTCATTAAAGTCATCGATAATTAAAAGTGTCTTTAGTACATTCTGATCAGTACGTCGATTTTGAATAAAAACGTTTCCCATGGGGTCTTCTGACGAGGAATTACCTGAATCCATTCTCAAAGCAGCCGAAATAGCAAATTTAGATTTGTTGCGTCCAAGTCGAGGCACAGGTACGGGAAAAAATATACTGCATTTACAAGCTGGTGTGGCGAGAAAAATCAAAAAATATGAAAGAAGAAGTTTTTATGGAATATTTCGCGGAACGGATTTTTAAAAAAATATCAAGTTACATCATTCTTGAAGAAGCAAAATGGATTTAGACCCAAGAAGGTCAAAATTTTTTAGAAATAAAATAGCAAAATTTATTAATGATGCTCCAAATGATGTCTATCTAGCGATGAAGGTAGCTACAATTTTCGGACTGGCTGGTTGTCGAGAAGAATTGATGAAAATTAGCATTGATGATATTGACAATAAGGGGAATCTTTAATTGTAAATATTCCAAAGTCCAAAAACCATTCTAGAAATTTTTTTCATCAATGAAATTGAAAATGGAAAATATCTAGCTTTGTATAGTATTCCCGTTTACAAAGCCCAAAAAACAAAACAGAAGGGTTTTTTTTTATTAAAAAAATTTTGTACTATCCAGTGCATAGGAATATAATTTTGGCAAGAAAGCCCTCTGAAATAGGGGGTGCCTGTTTACGTCTTCAAACCCAGAACTTTACACGGGACAGCTTTCGCCGTTCCTCAGCTACAATGTTGTAAGGCATAAGAAAAAAGACTGGGAAAGGGTTTAAAGTCATCATCGTTGAAAGGCTACCTAGAAAAACTCAACAAGTTTCAAGAAGGACTTATCAAACAAAATATTATCCCAAAATTATCACCTTTAAACACAGCAAAACGAAATCAAGGGCCCATTGTACCGTCTTCTAGCAAGCAACACTGGCCCTGTTACCCTCGACGCCCGGGTTTCCCAATTGCACTCCAACGGCAATTCCAATTCCGCAACTTACCCACAACAACTTGCCTCTGCGACCCCATTTACAAAATGCTACCAACTGTTTTTTTACGATTAATGTTGTTAATAATAAGTAGTAATAGTAAAATAATATTATATAATGGTTGTTTACTTTGACTTTTTCCACACACTCTTTAGAAAAAATGTTGTTTTCAAATTTCAGGAAAGTGTCTTTTCCTTGACGGCTTACCGAACTCCGCTTCCAAATTTGTTAGGTAAACAATTTATTTTTGTAGCCCAAAAAAGTTTTTAAGATTTTTTATAGTAATATTAGATAGAAAATTGAAATACTAAATAAAACAAAGAAACTGAATTTTGTTAGAAAACCGGCCAAATCAACTTTATAGAAATTAACGCGGATCCAATGACCTAAAGGTGATTATAAAGTTTTTTAAATTAAATAGTTGCTTAGTTTAGTTTCTTAACACATAAATTATAATTTAAAAAAATATTAATTTTTGGGTATTTGACCAGATCGGACCACTTTTTCCCCAGGGCATATTATGGTAAGGATTCAAAAAAACAAAGGTGTTTAAAATAAATTAAGTAAATTAAAAATATATTAAATATTAAAAAAATTAAAATAGATTTAAAAATTTTAAAGGTTTAGAGGGCCTCAATAGAATCTCCTCCTCCCCGGCAGGGCAATCAAGGGAGAGCCGTAAAGGAATTCTGGAGCGGTACGGACGCATGTTGCCCGGGATTATCTTTGGAGAGAAATCTTTTAAAGAAAGACCCGGAAGCAATTTTGGTTCCAACAGGACAGGGCCACAAGCTACAAACACGGGCCAACCGAGTTTCAGGAGAAATTTTTATGGGTGATTTTAATTGGCCCAGCAAGATCCGGGATTCAAACCATTTTGGTTTTCTTTTTTTTATGGAAAGATCGTAATAACGCCAAAAACCTAAACTTTCAGCAACTTAAAGCTGATATTCGTGAAGTTTTACCCGAAATAATACCTAAAAGGTGCCGAAAAAGTTATTGAAAATTTCCTTAAAAGGATTAAAGTTTGTAATAGGTCCCGTGAAGTGCATCTGAATGATATTATGTTTTACATATAATGGCAAGGTTCAATCTTTATAACAAAATAAAAATTACGTCTCCATCTAAATATATTGTGCTGGAGTACAGTGAAGTGAGGAATTCATAATTCTTCATTCCACTAGGAACACAAAGTTCTGTATTTCAAACGAAAATATATGCTTTGCTGTACTGTGGAAACGAAAATAACAGGAGGGCTTATAAACAAGCGGATCTGAAATAACAGAAGTAAAGTCACTGGGGGACTGGTAAACCCCAAGGTAACTGCTGACTTTGGGAATGCCAAAAGAACTGGAAGTCCTGGGAGAACGCAAAATAATCCCTTGTGGGTACCGGGAATTCGGAGAATAGAAGGAAAACGAAAAAGGGATGAGTTTTTAAAAGGGGGATCATCCACAAAATACTTTGGACCAGAACCTGCCCTTGGAGGGCCCAAACCCAGCACGAGGGCAAAAACCCGGAATGGATCCGAAACAAACCCGAGGAATACTGGGGAAAACCCCAGTAGAATTCGACATGGAAAAAAGCTTCATAAGGGGGTTCATCCAAAAGAACGAAGGAAGAAATACTTAGACAAAGTAGAAAAGATTTGCATAACAGTAGGGTTACTTTAAAAGGGCATGATAATCTAAGAAGACACCTACACAAGATAGGCTCATACAATGGGGACCCAAGTTGCAGAATATGCGACGGGTGGAAAGGAAACAACCTCCATATCCTGTGCGAATGTGAAGCATTGAATCAACGGGAAAAGAACCCAAGAGTATATCAACCAACCAGATTTTTAGGGTTTTAAGACTGTACAAGGAAACAAGATTTAAAAGGAGGATTGGAAAAAGAAAAAGGGAGATTAGGCACAAAAAACCCAAGAGGGTGCGCTGTCTCCGGTAGTGAATCAAGACGGCTCAGAGAATTTTAAAAAATGATTATGTTTCAATTATTCCTTGAAAAAAAGTTACTCAAATGGTTAAAAGGTTTTTTATCTGCAAATTAGGAAGGGTCACTCGACTTGTGAGTGCATAAAAAGGGAAACCCGATCACGTCTGGGAGTATTTCAAATTTTTTTTATTAAGAAATTAACCGCCACAAAAAATTTAGAACATATCGACAATTTCATGTATTTATTATTTTTCCCTTTTATTATTTTGGGTCGTATGATTTAATTAAATAACAAAGTTTAATTAAGTTTTTAAAATATATCTTAATTGACTTACCACCAGTAATCCGTTCAAGACACCCTTAAATAGTGCTATTTTTAAGTTGCAATTGTAACGATAAGCTGTAATCCTGCAGCTGCGTCGTTTTTAATTTAGCACTAAAGTAAGGATCAGCAGTACCAGTATTTCATTGACCACATCAAAAGTTTGGGGTTGCTTTGGAAAGTTGGAACGAAATAGCTAAAAAGCAAAGAAATTGATATTTTTACTCGATATTTTAAGAATTACCTTAAAAATTTCATAATTATCCGGTAAGATGGCTCGAAAATTAGACGTACCCTTGCATAAATTCTCAAGAAGCTAAAAATTTTCATGAACGTTAGAGATACCATTATAATGAAATTGTAAAAAGTCCATATCGATCCATTTTACATAGGAAATCCCATTAAAACTTTAAGGAGGTCAATTATTACCCTGTACATTTTAAAAAAAATGTAAGATAACTTTTTTAAGAGACCATTCTTGACAATCCCTTCAGCTATATTTCAAAAAATTTTACAAGCCAATCTTGAAATATTTAATTTAATGTAATTGCAAAATTATCAAATTTTCGTTTCAGGTAAAACCAAACAGACAATTGTAAAATAAATATTGTCCTGACATGAGAAAAAATGTCAATAAACCCGTGACAATCGGTTAAAAAAATTAATTATTTAATCGGGGAAAAGTATCCATAATTGGAAATTACAGGGAAACAGTTTTAGAGCAGTATCTGAAATGTTTTCAGTTTATTTCACCACCAAGCCCATTCCGTTCATTTCAACTATTAAACGTATTGTCAGTAAGTTCGAGTCCAAAGGTACCAATGTTCAACTCTGGATATAGAAAATAGAGCCAAAGAAAGAGGGAACAGAGATCTTAATATTCTACTGAGTGGGCGGACTTTAAAAAAACACAAATATTATTCGTATAAATTCAAAAAAACATTAATAGTTGCAGGAAGCAGATAAAGAGCGAAGAATGGCATTTTGTTTTAAATTATGGAAAGAGCAGATAACGATAGGAGTTTTTTAAGAAATATTTTTTTACCGATGAATGTACATTCACCCTCAACAATGAACCGAATGTTCAGAATTGCCCGTATTGAAGCCAAGAAAATGAACATCGCTTTGTTCATACTCGGACACAATATCTCCAAAAAACAAATGTATTTATGGGAATTATCAGAAACCATATCATTGGACCTTTTTTATGGACTATAACCTGATAGTAGAAACCTATTTAGACTTATTTCAAAATCAAATTGGACCCGCCTTGAAAGAAGTTTTTCGGGGAGATCAAATGATCTGGTACCAAATGAATGATTGCCCCGCCCTTAATGCCAGTATGGTTAGAGAGTACCTGGAAAATTCTTTTAACGGCAATATTATTGGTCCACGGTACCGGATACTTTGGCCAGCCAGGTCACCTGATCTTTCACCAAATGACTTTTTTCTGTGGGGTCACTTAAAAAGTGTCATTTATTAAAGTGTAAAATTTGAGAACTTAAACCAGCTACAAAACGCTATTTCGTTAGAATGTAATAAAATTTCGCAATATTAACTTAGCAACGTTGGAAATTAATTTTATGATCGGTTGGGATATTATTTAGCTGTTAATGGGGGGTTGTTTGAACATTTTTATGTAATTTGCTATTAACTTTAAAAAGGTTATTGAATTTTATTTAATTTTATTTTTCTATACCTGGTAAAATATTAAGAGTTCAGTTCTCTCTTTCGATCTTCTGAGTTAAACATTTACAAATATTTATTGCGATGGCCTTGGACTCAAATTTACTGACAATACATTTAATGGACCAGATAGGCTTGGTAAGAAAATAAATTAAACATATTTCAGATACTGCTATTGGTTTTATTAAATTCTAGTATGATAAAATTATGTTTTTAATGATCGAAAGTAATAATTGTTATTAGTTAAACTTAATTGTTACATTAAATAAAAGGTTTAATAAAAAAATAATGTTAACGTGTCTTTTACTTTAAAAGTGGAAAGATGCATTTTATGTGGATGTTCAAAAAATACAAACAACATCCGGATGTAGTATTTGTGATAATTTCGTTTGTAAACGACATGTTGTAGAGAAAGTCATTTGTAAAGTTGTGGCGAAGGAACGAGCTTGTAAACATTTATTTATATAATATTTCGTTTTATTTTTTAGCACTGAAATTTTAAGTGTTCTTTTATTAATATATGTTTTGGTTCTTAAGGTATAACAGGAGTCCTTAATATGTGAACTATACGATTTTTGTTAAGTGTAATCAGCATATTGTAAGTTCTATTTTGTTATTCGATGACTTGTTATCAAATATTAAAACTAAAAACCAAGCGGTGTATTAATAAAAAGAAAGAAAAAAACTAAATTCAAGCATGATACAATAAATAAATTTAAAATGCCTACCAATTTAAACTAAAATTTAGCGTGAAGCATAAAATGCCCCGCGTGCCCGCTCTTTTAAAGTTCTAGGGCACACCCGTCGGAGGGTAAAGCTTGTTTTTATCAATTTTAATTGCGTAGTTTGGTAGCTTCGACAAAATTCAACATTAGTGATCAAAATAAGCCCTAGACGTTAGTTGTCTTATGGTCCTGATACTTACCGCCAGACACAGTGAGGAGAACACTTAAACCAGTTGAAAGGGATTGCACGTAATCTGCGAAGGATACAGTGGCAGCAACCCATACTCCTGCTTTAATAATTACTCCTGTATTTGTGCCAAGGTTGATAACAACGGCACCTCCAGTAATTCCTAAAAGTACACAGAGAAAGTTTTTAAAAATTCCCATACAAAATTGGAAGCAGCTTAACAGTATTTTTTAAGATTCCTTAAAATCTAAGAAAAAAATTCATTGCGCCAATTAAAAAATGTTGCTGTAAAATGTAAAAAAATGAAACAACAAAGAGTGGCCGCAAAAACAGCATATTTTTAGTCTATTTTCTCAACCTTTCCAGAGACCTTAAAAGAATCATATGTCAAATTATTGTCAACAAAAAATCAAAATGGACCAATTTTTTGGTTTAAAATAAAAAATTATTTATTTTATATACAGGATGTCCCAGAAGTAATGGGACACAGAGCAACAGCATATTTCATAGGTCGAAATAATGCAATTAACGTAAACTTGCTTTATCCCAAAGTTGATAATAACTAAGATACAGGGTGTCAAACTTTTAATTATGTTTTTGTTTTTTTGTAATAGTTTCTTAACTAAATGACATAGCGGTACAAAATTGGGGAATTGGGGGTTTTTTAATGCGAGAAATTCAAATTCGTTCATAGTTTTAATTTTGATGGTAGAGGGCATCAGCTACGAACTACCCTACATGTTTTAGATGGCATAACTTTTTTTAAGGTTAGTTTATTGACCTGTTTATTAAAAAAGAAGTTACTATAGATTCTTCTGCGTCAAAATATATGCTCATTTGTTCAGAGCACTGTTTCGAGATAAATGCAGACCCTCAATTTTCCTATGGAAAATGGATTTCGGCCAATTATTTTCAAACTTTTCAAAGTAATAGTTTTCAACACGCTAATCAAAAGTCTCCATGAGCACAAGACCCAAAAACCCCTCTAATCCCCCCAAAATCAGCCTTAAAGGTCACTAGGGATTTGGAGAATTTTGAGGGTGCTTTTGGGGGGTTTAGGGGTTTTTGGGTTTTGTGCTCATGGAGACTTTTGATCAGCGTGTTGAAAACTATTACTTTGCAAAGTTTAAAAATAATTGGCCGAAATCCATTTTCCATAGGAAAATTGCGGGGTCCTTTAAAATGCATTTATCTCGAAAACAGTTGCTCCTAGAAACTTAAATGAGGTATACATTTTTAACGCAGAGGGGACTATAGTAACTTGTTTTTTAATAAACAGGTCAATATACTAAGCTTAAAAAAGTTATGCCATCTAAAACAAGTGGGGTAGGCCGTAGCTGGCGCTCTACCAGCAAAATCAAAAGTATGGACGAATTTGAATTTCTCCCCAATTTTGTACCGCTATGTCATTTGGTTAAGAAATTATTACGAAAAAACGAAAACCAAATTAAAAGTTTGATACCCTGTATCTTTGTTATTATCAACTTTGAGATGAGGCAAGTTAACGTTAATTGCATTATTTCGACCTAAGGAATCTGCTGTTGCTTTGTGTCCCATTACTTTTGGGACACCCTGTATAGTTGTATAGTAAGTAATATAGTTGTACACCCATAAACTTGCTAAAGGGGTTAAATTATTCCCATATAAAAAAAAAAAAAATTACTTAAGAAACCTAGGAAAAACATTCTAAATTATTAGAATAAATCTCACTTTTCTCATCAGAAAGACTGCTGACTGACTGAAAAAGCTGACTTTTTTAATTATTTCAAACTTTTTTTTATAAAAATCAATCCTCTAAGGGGGTGAAATCAACCGCTAAATATGAAAAAAAAATTATTTAAAAAATCTAGAAAAAACTACTAAGATATTATAAAACCACCCCTATCAGTAAGGGGTGAACTACCCCCGAACGTGATAACATACAAAAATATCATAGCAATATAAGAAAATTCGAATATTTTATAATATATATTAGCTTTTTATTCGGATAGATTAAGGTGACTTGATCTAATTATTTCAAACCTTTTTTCCTAAAAACCATTCCTCTTAGGGGGTAAAATCATGCCCTAGACATAAAAAAATAAAAAAATATTTAAATAATAAAGTATTTTAAATATGTAGAATTATATATCGAGTATTTTTCACTGATATCTACGGAAACCAACCCTTTTAACAAAGGGTGAAATTGAAGCTGATGCTTTTTATTAAAAAAAAAGTTTTAAATAATTAGGAAAAGTAAATGTTATACTTCTGATCAAAAAAGTAAGAACTATTGTAACATATTTGACTGTTTTTTTTTTATATCCCTATGATATTTTCGTCTGTTATCACGTATGTTCGAGTGGGGTGGTTTTCTTAAAGATACTAGTGAAAAGTATACAATTTGGATTTGTAAATATTTAGAATATCTAAGTAGTTTTTTCTAGATGTTTTAAATAGTTTTTGATTTTTTCATATTTAGGGGATGATTTTACCCCCTTAGCGAGTTTAAGGGTGGACTTTCAACTATATTTTACCTTGATTAATATGAAAATAAATTATTTTCTATTTGTAAGATTTTATTTTACATAAAAATACAATAAGAATAACTTTTTTTCCCATTGATATTATTCCTATATTTCAGTTTTGCGTTATCATATTGACCCCTAATCATGGGTGATTTTTGAACCTTTTTGAAAAACCAAAGAATATGCTCATCCTATTTTTCACTACCAATAATTTGACATATGCAGGATATTTTTAGGTTTTTTTTTAAGGTCTCTGGCAAGGGTGAGAAAATAAGCCAACTTTGCGGTCACTCTTTAATTAACAGGCTATTAAAAAGGATTTATAATACAGGGTGCTTGAAAAATAGACGGAGATATTGTAATGAGCAATTCCTTGTTTAAAATTATGAGAAAAAGTTTCTATAAACATGGGTCCGGAAATGCACAGTTTTCAAGATACAGGGTGATTGAAATAATAATTTTTTATTAATATTTTAAAACACATTTATTTGATTCTTTTGAAATTAAGCAATATTACTTGTTGTATTAAAAGGCTAATTAAGCCCTAAAAAATTAAAATTAAAAGGTCCAGTGGCGTCCCGGGAGGCTTCTTAGCGAATAAAATTGTCAAAAAAATGTACGTCACTGCCTTTTTTGCAACTTTAATATGTGTTGTTTGATTAAGCGTCTAAAAATACAACCTCTTCACCTCCTGTATTTTTTTCGTATCTCACTTCGTTTTTGAGGAAAAAAACACGGTTTCATTGCATGCCACTGGACAAAATTGGATGATTAATTTTTGCTAAAAAAATCACAGGTGCCTTGGAAACTATCATTACTGCATGGAGGTTTGACACTGACAAGCATCCGTTCTTCTAGAAAATAATTATTCCCCTAGTTTTCTTGTCGAAATTTCTCTAAAAAGTTTTTATCCCGATTTTTGTGATGGAAAATTACACTTTTGAGAAAATGACAGACATGCATGTAATGTATGCACGTGATTACAGTAACTATTATGCAGCGAGGCGCCTGTATGCAGAAGCGTTTCCCCAACGGTAACTTCCAGATAGTAAAACCTTTGAGAGCGTAGACCGTAAATTACGGGAAAGAGGTAAATTTTCTTATTTTTTTTTGTAAAGTTTTTGACGATAATGTTATTTAGGAAGTTTTGCCATTACCACCAACGATAGAGGCCGGCCGAGGTCCATAAGAACGCCTGAGTTTGAGATGGCAGTTTTACGTGCAGTGGATCAAAATCCTGGTATAAGTACCAGGTCTATAGCAGCTCGATTAGAGGATAATCATTCCAACAGCACTCAGGTTCTCTCCGAACAACTTTTGTATCCGTATCATGTTCAACGTGTACAGGCATTACTACCAAGAGAATTTCTGTCCCGTTTGCAGTTTTGCCAATGGTATTACGAAAAGGTTTATAATAACAGAAATTTTAATGAAACCATACTTTTTACGGACGAAGATGGATTTCGGCGGGATGATATTATTAATTTCCATAACACTCATGTATGGACTTAAGAAAATCCTTAAGCTTACATACAATGTCGTCACCAGGAACAATTTTCTTTAAATGTCTGGATGGGTATTGTTGGTGACAATTTAATTGGGCCCTTCTTTTCACCCTTAAGATTAAACGGCGAAAATTGGGTTGGAAGATGTTTACCAATTCAATAACCACCTCGCTCCAGTGACTTATATCCAATAGATTTTTATTTATGGGGACACCTTAAAACTCTGGTTTACGCCATTCCCATACTTACAATAGAAGAGTTAAGAAATAAAATTGTAAATGTTTGCGAAGAAGTGAGAAATAGACCTCGAATTTTAGCTCAAGTTCGTCGTTTAATGATTGGTCGAGTAAGAAGGTGTACAGAAATGGATTGTTGACATTTTCAACATTTGTTGTAGCTGTTGCTGCACAAAAACTCTTTCCTAGAAATGTTTTTGATTTTCTGTTTTCCAGGGCACCTGTGATTTTTTTAGCAAAAATAAAGAAACCAATTTTGTCCAGTGGCATGCAATAAAACCGTTTTTATTTTTTTTCTCGAAAACAAAGTGAGATTCGAAAAAAATACAAGAGGAAAAGAAGTTGTATTTTTAGACGCTTAATCAAGCAACAAATATTAAAGTTGCCAAAAAGACAGTGGCGTACATTTATTTACCAATTTTATTCGCTAAGATGCCCCCGGGATGCCACTGAACCTTATAATTTTAATCTATTTAGGGGTAAATTAGCCTCTTAATACAACAAATAACATTGCCAAATTTCAAAAGAATCAAGTAAATATTTTTTAAAATATTAATAAAAAATTAATATTTTTTTAAAAAGTTATCACCCTATGTCTTGAAAATTGTGCATTTCTGGACCCACGTTCATAGAAACTTTTTCTCATATTTTTAAAAAAGAAATCGCCCATTACAATATTTCCGTCTATTTTTCGAACACCCTGTATAATATATGATTTACTGTTCCTGACAGTGACCGTTTAACTTATGTGATTAAGTCAAATCTTCCTACTAAGATAAAAAACTATTAAAATACATAAATTAAAATATCTTAAGTACATTCTCACTTCAGATGTGTGTAAAGGCGATATCTTACCCATTATTTATTGGAATGTATATTATAAAGGTTTTGTTACAAATAGACCCTATAAAACCCAGCTTAAAGGGATCAGTCTGAAAAATTGGTTTGGTAAACCGATGAATCCCAAACAAACAATGGTGCCGACAGAAATACATGTTACTTTTGGATTTAATACACATATCTATATATGTGCTTTCCTAGATAAATAAACTACTGCTTTTAAAGCTAAGATTAAGGCTACTGAGATTTATCTGTTAGAGAGTAGCCAGGCGGCCATAACCTCTCCCATTTCAATATGTCAAGTTATAAATCATAGTTTAAAAAACTCTAAAAACATGCTTTTATAGTAAACCGGGCTAAAAAGTAGAAAATACATTTTAGGTATAGATTTTGGGTGTCGGACTAAGAATTTCTGGCGTATTTTTTTACTCGCGTCTAGAGATACCCCGTGATCACAAGCTTCTTGACAGTCTTGACACATGAAATATGCTTTATTATACAGAGACTCGGCGCGTTATTTAAAAAGTAGGCCTTTTCTAAATAATGCATTTAATGTAAAAAAGCAAATCATGGGTCTTTTCTAATACGCCTCCATTTTTTTTGACGTCTGATATATAATTGGGGAAAATAAAAAGCCGCTTTGCTAACCAGAACTAACCATGACCGACTAGAACTTAAGGCTTTTAAATTTGTCTAAATTATCTCTACATAGAAGTTATTAACAAAATTCTTATAATTTTTGATATCGTAGAAGTTATAATTTTTTTTAAAGTGTAATTATATATTTCCCGGGTTTTTTCTAATACGTTGTTAAAATTTTGTTTATAACTTCTACAAATAATTTAGACAAATTCAAAAGCCCTAAGTTCTAGTCGGTCATGGTTAGTTCTGGTTAGCAAAGCGGCATTTTATTTTCCCAATTATATTTCAGACGTAAAAATGCGGCGACGTTTTTAAAATGACCCTAAATTATTACATTAAAATGTAATTTTTTAGCCGAGCCCCTGCATAAAAAAGCAAGTTTCATGTGTCAACACTATCAAGAAGCTCGTGATCACGGGTTATCTCCAGACGTGAGTATTTTTTCCGCTGAACACGAATCTGAAGTCAAAATAGGGGGTCAAACAGCAAAATACGAAAAAATAATTTCATTATTTGATTTTTTTTAATTTAAAGTCCATATAATGAAAACTATAAAAGATACACGAAACTTTATAAAACATTAACTTGTTTTTTTACAAGACCTTAATTTAATAAATATTTTTAAATGCAATATTTTTTGAGTTATAATCAAAAAACCGAATTTTTAGGATTTTTTAAGGGGAAAGATTAAAAATTTTTTTTTTTAATTTTTTGGTTTTTTTTTTTAGAAAATTTTTAAATGATTTAAGATTTAAATAAATACAAAAAATTTTAATTTATAATTTAAAAAAAAAACCCCACCGGACAAAAATTTTTTTGAAAAAATTAATTTTTGGGGGTTTATTTTCCCCTATTCCGTCTCAAAAACATTTATATAATTTTTGTTTTAAAACCTGTAACAACGCAAACGGGCAAACTTTTCGGGGGTTCCCCCTTTGGGGATATTCTTTTTTCTGCGTTTTCGCCTATATAGCGCTTTTTTTTCACTTGTTTGCGTAAAAAATTGGATGATGACGAAAAAAAATTTTTTCCTGGTAAAAGGAAACAAACCAAAAAAAACATCCGTTCTTGTTCACTTTCTTTGTAGGTTTTTTTTGTTTATTGTTCGTTTTTTCTGTCTACATAGCGCAACAAAATATTTGTTTACTCTTTTCAATTAGTTGGAATAGTTAGGGATGACCAAAAAAACAAAATTCCTTTGATGAAAAGACGTTTCCTGGAACATGTGTGAACAAGAATAAACAAACGTTTGTTTCCCTTTTTAGTCCCCCACTGAAGAAAACGTTTGTTTGCTAATGTTTGTTCTTGTTCATTTTTTCGGTGTGTACATACCTTTTGATGTACCGACGTCTTCTCGTACACGTATAAACAAGAACAAACGTTCGCGTTTTACTGTCTTTTTTATCTTGGGACAGTCCAGAAGGCTGATGCCTAAGTACTAACGTACCGTGGGTTTTCAGTGTGGTGAGAGGGAGCTTGTTCACACGGGACTTAAATTTCGGGAAATTGGGAGGAGAAGGAAAACTTCTGGGGGCAGCGGGTTTCCATAGTCTTGAACCTAGGGATAAAGGAACGAAGAAAGGGAAGTTCGGGGCCTCTCTAACTAAAAATTAAAAAGGATGAATAAAAGTTGCACTACGTGTTGCTCTGGGGAGCTGCCAGAGAAGGAATTATCCTGGCCAACTCCTTTTGGAGAACCCGGGAAAATCCCCTTAAGGAGAGCGACGATCCCCACAGCTCGACGGTGGCCAAGAAGAGGAAGCCTTTCTGTGAGCGTTGGATCATTAATAAGACGAATGGCTCTTCTTGAATGGAGTCCAGAATGCTAAGTGTTGTAGGGGACGCCATTTTTTGAAAATGAGAACAATATTCTAAAGGGGGTTTTTTGATTTGGGAAAATACGGGAGGTAAAATTTGGGAAGAAAGTTTTTTCTGGAAAGAAACCAATTTTTTGAATGCGGTTGGAAAAAATGTGCTTGTGCCAGTTGAGGTTATTCTAAAAAAGTAACCCCGACAAGATTAAACGACTCTTTGTTCTGCAAAACCTTGGGGTCATATAAGGGATGAGCATTTGCAAACTTTTTGGACAGGGAACATGACTGTGTTTTCGAGGCATTAAACTGAACAAGATTTTTGCCACAACCAAGATAAGTTTGAGGTCTTGTGAAAGAGATATCTGCATTGACCTGCGCTTTTTTTCGAAATCAGGATTACACGGTGGCTTAAGAAATTGAATACTAGAGTGGAGGGTAATTTTCGTCAGCAAAAATATGAATGGGGTTGATTGTGGAAGAGAGAAGATCGTTAATGTGTAGAAGAAACAGCGTGGGTGCCAGCACTGAGCTCCTGGGAAAACCCCCGCATTAATTTGGTAAAAGCTGGAGGAATGACCATCTCCACTAACTGATATACGTCGATTAGAAAGGAAACTGGGCCAAGAGAAAGTTTAGGTGGAAGACCGTAAGAAGGAAGTTTGTTAAGAAGCCTATCATGCCAGACCTGGGCGAAAACTCTGAATATTATGTCAAGAGCAACGATCTGGGATTCACAAAAAAACTCAAGGGGCTTGTTCCAGTTGTGTGAGACAAAGTAAAGAAAAATCAGTTGTGGATCTACTGTGACGGAATCCATATTGTCTATCATGTAAGATCTTATGTTTTTTCCCGATACTTGAAGATTTGGGAATTAATGAATTTTTCCATTACTTTAAAAAAACTGAAAAAAAAAGATATAGGTCTATAGTTGGAAGGGGGACTTTTTGGGTCCTTTTTTAAAGGGGAAAGGGTTTCACACGTGCAGCCCCAACTCTCCGGGAAAAATGCCCGTAAGAGATTTTGAAAGAGGCGAGTTAAAAAATGGGTGCAAACCGGGAGCACATTTTTTTAAGACGATTGCTGGTATGCCATCCAGCCCAGACGATTTTTTATTAAGAGAAGAAAGTATACGCTTTATCTGTTTAATTTAAAAATTTTAAAGGACATTTTATGAGAAACAGGGACAACTGTTTGGGAAAGGGGGAAAATTAGTAGGGGGATCAAGCGTAGAATTGGCAGCAAAAGTTTGGAATAGTTCGGCTTTTCCCCTTTTAGGTAGAGACAATTCCATCTTCAGAGATTAGAGGTGGGAAAAAAATTTGTGCAAAAGTTCTGACTAATATTTTTGGCAAAGGACCAGAAAGCTTTACTGCCATTTGAGCAAGAGAGTCTACACTAAAAAAAAAAAACATTTGTTTGCTGATATTTGTTCTTGTTTTTTTTTTTTGGTACATACCCTTTTTAGTTTAAAATGTCTCCAGACATTCTGTGGTTAAAAGGGTTTTTGCCGGTAAAAAGTACCGTATCGGTTTTTTTGGTTTTTCTATACATTCGTGTTCAGTGGAAAAAATAATTCAGAAAATCTTAGTCCGTCACCCAGCACACAGCAATTTTTTCGTGGGATTTGTGATTAATTTTACCAATTAATTTAAAATTAGTTTTAAATAAAATTGTATTAACAAAATAATTTAATTATTTTAAAGTGAGGTGCTTGATATTATGTTGATTATTTTTAAGAAAATATAGAAAATTGCACCCACACTTTTACTAAAATTTGGGAATTATTTTTTTAAAAACTTCATTTTTAATTCAATTCAACCAAATTAATTGGTTATAATTAATCTGACTTTATCACTAAACAAATTTTTGATACTTAAAAAGATTTTCTCCCTTTTTTCCGTTTGCTATAAGAGCGTGTTTTTAATTTTTTTTTTTTTCAAAAATTTCACTGTTACTTTTTTGCACCTGAGGTATATTATTAGACATTTCATTTTCTTAATGTAGTAGCCAAAATTGTCATTTATTGTTTTGATACCATTTAAAAATGCTGGTTGGCCATACAAACATGTAGGGGTAGGGGCCATATCAATGAGCATACCTTTCCCATTAAATTTGTTGTCCGATCTTTGAATTTGTTTAGAAAACAAGCTTTAATGTGTCAAAATAGTAATATTAAAGATTATTCTAAAATGGTACCCCACCAGAACTCAAAAGAGCTGCAGGGGGCAGAAGCAAGTCTACTTCCGAGAAAAGTAGGGGGCGGTATAAAGAAGCATTTAAGGAATACAAAACTCTTAGTATTTAAAAATGCTAAGAAAAAGGGTCGAACAGTCTTAATGGCATTTTTTAGTGACATGGCAAAGAAAAAAAACCTTTTATCTCTGGGTTAAAGGGGGGGGTAGACGGAATGTGAGACTTTAAAACCTTCATTAGAGTTAGTAATGTAAATATTACATGTATGGTTGTAAATAATAGTATTTAAGTATCAAATAGAAAAGTGGACTGGTATGGTACGTTTGAACCCGAGCAAAGCGGGATTTAAATATCATTCGCGTCAAGTAAGATATTTTTGAGGGTGCGATTTTTTTTTTTGTTTTTTGTTGATACTTTTTTTTTTTTAAAAAATAGTTTATAATAATAGTTACTAAGAAAATCAAAAAAACCAGTAGTCTGATACAGCCCTTTGGGAATCAAACCAAAAGACTCATCTTTGAAGAGTGTTTTTTTTAAAGAATTACGAAATGATGATGAAAACGACTCGGGGATATCTTATATACCCCAAAATTTTTTTTCCCAGTTTACTTATAGAAAAATTTTAAAATGTTAATATATTTTGCCGGTGGAGAAACTGCAAGAGTTTAAAGGAATTAGGAAAGCTTGATGCGGGCCCAATTTTTATAAAAAGGTGGGTATTTTATACTTTTAAAGGGTTTTAAATAGGTTTAAATAATTGGGGGGTCAAAAGAAAAAAATCGAAAAAAACCCAAAAACACGGACATTTACCCAGAAACCTGTACCACGGAAGTTTGACTGACTATCAGGGGGTTTAAAAATGTTGTGAGGAAAATTTAGGGGGAGTAACCAAAAAAAAGAAAAAAAATTTTTTTTTAAACATAGGTCCGAAATGTTTGTTTTTATGATACAGGGGGATAAGGGTTTTTTTTCTTTTATAATTTATTTCCATTTCTCGAAAATTCTAGATATTAAGATGAGTTTTTTTTCAGCAAATGTATAAAAATAGGGCAATTTACCTGACAAAATTTTTTTAAGGACTTGATCGTGGGTTCTGTGGTAGTATTATTTTTAGAGAAAAAGGCCCTGGTTTTTTCAAAAATTGTATTGCTCCCTTAAAAATTTTAATTACGCTTAAAAAAAACCATTGGACTTTTTCGTTCTGACTTTCCGTTTTCGAAATAAAAATTAAAGAGCTTAGCTTTTTGTTTTATTTTTAATTTTATTATTTTATTTTATAATTGTTCAGGAATTATGTTTCGATTTTAACTTAAGATCAAATGCTGTAAATGGTTCCCTCTGCGTTAGCATGCTAAAACGATTGAATATTTTTCTTCCCCTTGAAAAATTTGAGGGACTTCGGCGAAAACAGTTATACGGATACGGATTAAAAATTAATTTTTTTTTGAAAATTCAGGGGAAAAAGTCCAAGAGGTACTTTTTTAAAAGAATTAACGGCTTTAAGAAAACAATATAATTTTTGCGAAAACCAGTGGCGTACAGTTTTTTTCCAAAAAAAAGAACTTTCCGGATAACGCCACTGATCTAAGTCCCCAAAAAAAATTTTTACATGTAAAAGGACCCAAAAATATATTTGGGGTGAAAATATTATCTTTACCCCTGGTTTTTTGAAAAAAAAAAATAAACTTTAAAAGGCAAAAAAATTTTAAAACCCCTATTAAAATCTTTCATTTACCCATGTTTATAAGAACTTTTTTTCATATTTTTACATGTAGAATCTGCCCCCAAATTTTCCTCACAACATTCTGTAACACCTTGTATAAACTATAAGAGGTACAAAAAATTTCATGTAACAAAAAGAAAACCTTTTAAATTATCTATAAAAAAAAGTTATATAGACATTTTTGATAAGATAAATAATAAAGGAGATATTAACGAAAAAAAAATTAATAGAATTTTTGTTTTTTTTTTTAATGAATTATTTACTTTATTTATTTGATAAATCACAAATCACGTAAAATTAACATAAAAAATTAAAAAATAAAAAAAAAATAATTTTTTTCTAGAAAAAAATTATATATCTTAAAATTTAAAAGGATTTTTTAAAAAACAAACCTTAAATTTTGGGTTTTTTTATATTTTTTAAAATTGATGTTTTAAAAAAAAAAAAATCGTTTTATCTAAATTACGCGTTTTCTCCATTTGTTGTGTTTACCCCCTTTTTACTTTTTATTGTGATCAGCGGAAAAAATAGGAAATATTTATCTGTTAAAAGACAGTTTAAAATCAAAAAAAATTTAGGGAAATTTTTGTTTCCCGCCCCCACTTTAATTCCACTTACTTACAAACACAGAACAATGAACCTGTTTTTTGTATTGTCCATTAAAACGTCAAAACAGTCAAAATGAGTCGTTTTGGGTCGTGTCACAAAGAAGAAATAGTTAATAAAAAAAAAAAAACGATTTAAGTATATTTTTAATTATGTTGCATGAAATTGAAAATTGTATGAAAAAAAAACCTTTTTAATAGTAAAAACGCCCATATTTCTCAATTCTAGAAAATTTTCCCCAAACACCGCTCGTGCAAAAAAATTTTAACCAGAAATTTTCTTTAAAAAATTTGGTAAAAAAATTCCCCACTGTTTTGAGCTTGTAAATTATAAATAAAAGCTTTTATGAAAATTATGGGAAATTTTTTTAGGATTTTGGGGTATTCCCCCAAAAATCCTTGTACGACACCCAGCATACACCACTTTTTTTATGGTTGTGTTTATAGTTTTGTTATTTGATTTAGACAAAAGTCCCTTTTTCCTCCTTGTTAAATTTTGTTTTTATAAAGTAATAGTTGCTAGGATGTAACGATTGCTATGCTGTAAAATGGTCTATAATGTAGTGCATTACTGTACAAAATGCAACAACTAAAATTATTTATATTTTACTTATATCTTACCGTTCAACACGGCAACGATGTTGGCCTTTATATCCACCAAAAAGGCAACTTTTCCGGTTACGTTAAAGATGGCAAAAATCTGAGCGTCGATATTGACTTTAATGGAGAGGTCATAAGATACAGTTATGTTGCACCACTTCTCCACCGCACACCTAAAAAATATAAATAATGGTTAAAGCTATTTAATTAACAAAACTGTTAAAAATTTCTCTTCTAATTTTACAAAAAAAACCTTGGAAGTTTTTACGCACAACAAAATTGTAATATTAAAATTTGTTTTGAATTTTCCTAAATTAGTCCAATAAAAAAAACGGATCCCAGGGTTCCAATTGGGGGTTTCCCCCCAAATTTTGGGGGGGAAAAAACGGGGATGGGTTTTTTTGGGGTGCTATTTTTTTTGGGTTTTTTTTGGGGTTTTTTATAACTTTAAATATTTATTTTTTTAAATGTTAAATTAAGCAAAATAAAGGTGTAATAGTATAGGCCCTGGGTATTAATCTAGGGAATTTTCATTTTTGGGCACCCTGTATAACAAAATTACTGTAAAAAAAAAGAAAAAAAAATTTAATTTTTACAAAATTTATGAAAAAAGGGGGGGAAAAAAAAACTTATTCAAAATCACACAACACCAACTTACAAAAATTTAAAAAAATCTTTAAAATAAAAAAAAAACCTCCGCACTGAATGTTTAATAAAATTTCAAGAAAAAAGCAAAAAAACCCCACACTTCCAACTCTAAATTTTCCCACAAGAATTTGTGCAAAAAAAAGGAATAGGGAAAAAAGGTTATTATTGTTGATAAAAGAAACGTTTTTCCCCAAAAAAAATTTTTTTTTTTGAATCAACGCCCCAAAAAAAACCCCCTATTTTAAATTTGGGCAAAACGGAGAGGGAAAAACCGGGGAAAAATTACCAAAACAACTTTTTGGGGAGTTCCCCGTAATTGTGGGGATTTTTGAGGTTTTAATTTTGGGGTTTAGGGGGGGGAAATTTTTTGAGTTGGCAACACTGCGGCATCCCGCTATTGTCTCAATAGTAAAGGTCTTTGATAGGGTGTACTTGTTTGTGGAAAAAATTTAAATTTTCGACGTGCCGGTGAGTTTTTGTGCGTTGTTGTTTTTCCATATTTTTGAAAGT
>JAHBCN010009971.1:0-33297 GCA_019359885.1 Listronotus oregonensis | reverse complement strand
TTAAAACAACCTTTTTGCATCTAATGACAAATTATTTCGACGCGACATAGTTATATTCTCGTAAACCAACTTTTTCGAACCGCACAGTAAAAACTCACAACTTCAACTCTGCCACTAAAATATTAGCCAAAATATTTATATGCCTAATGGTTAATACTCAAGAAATACCTGGCCCACCCCTGCCCTCATGAACAAATGGGTTTACCCAATAACAATAGGTAATTAAATTGTTAAAGGTTTATTGGGGTATGGTCCGTCAAAAGCTATAACGATATACTTTGAGACAGACTTTTTTATACACTTGTATAACCATACATTTGTATAGGTCTCAGGTATCAAGCCGACAGTAAACAATAGGGTCAGCCTCTCAGCGCTCCGAACACCTGCCTCTTTTAACTGCTGCATCTCATCTCAAAATTTTTAAAAAATAAGTTTATCACCATATTTTAGACATATTAAGGAAACAATTTATGCAAAAAAAAATCAAACCATAGAACCCTCTTAATGCATAAATTTCAATCATATTCTTTCTTTAAAAGCAATAAAATTAAACAGTTTTCATCTAATGCTGCACAATTATAATAAAAAAATGCAATGTCGTCCTAATGTTTACCAATTTTTTATTCGCAAAATAATTCGTAAAAACAATGTTCAACTTAACACCCTGTAACTTCGACCTATATCCCCAGGCCCTAGCTCCGTTATGTTGTTATGACTGTTATAGTGTAATCGAAATGAAATATTGTCGACAGGTTTGCATTTTGTATTTTATGAAAATTTATGTACACTATAAACCTGCAAATAGGTGTTAAATTGTAAGCTTAGCGAAAGTTGCACCTTAGACGAATTATTTATTGATGTGTGACCAATGTCCTGCAATTTTTTATTTAAATTTTAATATAATTAGAATTTATTATTTTATTAAAAATCGTGTTGGAATTAAAATTTTTAAATTAATTTATTATTAAGAGGTCCAATCATTTTTACTTAATAAAAGATTACCTAGATGCAACAGAGAGAAAGAGAGAGAGAGAGGAAGAGAGAGAGAGAGGAAGAGAGGAAAAGAGAATAAAAAGAGATAAAAAAGGGCGGGTAAAGTGGAGGTCATTTTCCCCAAACCCCCTTTTTAGACTTTACGTTTTACACTTAAATCATCTTTGAAATATAAGTTGTGCTTAATATGCCACAGCCTGTTGACTTTTCCTTTTTATTTCTAACTTAAGAGATAAACATTATATAGGTTTAACTAAAACGATCAAATTTATTTTTTTAGTTACATAGGAACAGAATTTTAAAAAATGCCTATTGTAAAAAAAATTCTTTGAGCAGCTCCAAAAACAGTGTAAAAAATCCGTCATAATAGACCGTAAATAATCTTTATGTACGATTGATCAATAAAGTGCTATTTATCAAACAATTTTGCGTCATTAAAGTAGCACTTTATTGTACTAGTAAAATAAAGTAACTCTCATTGACAATAACAAATGGTCAAACAATTTTTAAAATTTTATTAAAAAATTAATTAAATATTCAGCGACAAATTGATATTTAATATTAAACGTCTTGGAAAGTTGCCTCCTCTCCGATTTTGACCAAATTTGGAATACGGTGGTTTTTTTAGGCAACGGTTTTCAAGATATTCATCATCAAAGTTGAAAATCAAACTAACCTTATTTACACTATTCCTCCTCTTTTGCACAGATTCTTTTTTCCCCCAAAAATTTTACACAATATTTTACAAACACCTTTTTAAACACTTGTTTTTATTTTTTTTTTAAATTTTTTTTCCTTTTAATTGAAAACCCCCCCCTTTCACACCCAAAAAAGGGGCCCCAAAATTTTCACAGGGTTTTATCAGCAAATATTCTTTTTTTGAACTTGAAAGTTTGAAATTTTTTTGCTTTATTAACCATCTTTTTATGCCCGCTCCAAGTTTGTTTTTAACCAAATATTGGTTCAAAAAAGACCAATTTTTGGGATTTTTTTTAAAGTTTTTTTATCTTGACACTTCTATATCTATCGCATGAGACATCAGAATAATGTCGCTTAAAAATAATGCGCTATTTTTTGCAAGTGGGTAGGACCCATTCGAGAAATCAATTTTCGTTCGTAATTGTTGTAACTAACCTACCTTTTTTTGAAAATCCTTTTGTTTGAATCGTAAATAAATTATCGATAATTATTGATATAAAGGTTTTTATTATATTATTTAGTTTTACACACAATATCATGCATATTAAAAATAATAAAGTACAAAATGTTTTTGTCCAAATAAAATTCAATTTTTTTTTTACCCTATTTTTCTTAATTTAAGTACGCCTTAGCGTGTTTAAATTCAACTTTTAAACACGCCCCCTGATATCGATAAAGATAGTCTCTTGATCAAGTTTAGTGATGAGCGAGACCGGTTTTGTCTTGGGGGTTTGGGCTTGGTCTTGCAGCAAAACCAAGACCAAGACCAAGACGCCTTTTCCCCTTGCAAGACCAAGACCAAGACCGGGGTATGCAAGACCAAGACCGAGGAGGCAAAATACGCAGGACCAAGGGCCCACCCGCAAGACTCTTGCACTTTTGAAAAATTTTTTTTTTTTATTATATCATAATATTCAATTTTCATATTCAATATACAGAGGTATTTTATACAGGCATGACATAAAAAATGTGTCGCGAACTGCCAAAAAAAGGCAATTATTTAATAAGTTACAGGTTTCTTTAATAAAATAATAATAATAATAATAATAATAATAATATCGGTCACTTTGTTCTTATATATATACAGGGTGGCGCAGTGGGTATTGACGGTTTTTAGAGTGCCATTATGAATATACTAATGGAAAAGACCAAGGTCAAAAAACATATATTTTGATTACACATATAATGCAGTTTTACAACAAAATTATCTTTTGAAAATAATGCTTTTTAAATGGGCCCCCACGTTTTTCTAAACATTCCTATTTTTAATAAACTTCTCTATAACTCGTAGCCACATATCCTGGTTTATTACTTTGATTTCTCGAGTAATGTTGTCTTTTAAAGTTTTTAGCGTTTGAGTTCGAAAACCTTAGCCTTTAAATATCCCCATAAGAAAATATCAGGGGGGGGGCAAATATGGTAATCTCGGCGGCCAGTTAAAATCGCCATAACGGGATATAAGTCGACCAGGGAACATGTTTCTTAGAGCAGCCATGTAAATTAGCGCAGTATGGCTTTTGGAAGAAGAAGAAGAAAATGGAGGTTGTTTTTTTGCCCAGAACCGAAAATTTTGTTTATTCACAAATCCTGATAAAAAGGAAATGCGCCTCATCAGACATTATTAAATTATTTTAAACTGTCATTGCACCTCAATAACGGACTCCGACCGGTAATATGCCCTAATGCAAAACTGGTTTTTTATTGGACGTTGGGCAAAAATCTTTCCCCTGCGGTTTTTTAAAACTTAAAAATTCCCCCCCCCACTTTTTTTGGGCAGTGGCATCTAAAAAAACGTCAATCCCATTGCCCCCCCTATATATTATATCATTCAATAACATGTTTCAAAAAAAATAAGATTTAATTAATAGTCTGAAAAGATAATATCTCCAAAAATTAACAAGAGAAAAACTAAAAAAGGGGGGAATAGTTATAAAACCAAAAAATTTCTTTTATATTCCCATTTTTTTTTTTTAAAATTTATGATGCCCTTACGGGGGGGATAAAAAAAAACCAAAAAACCCAATCCCTTTTAAATTTTTTTTTTTTCCCCGGGAAAAAGTCCCCAAATTTTATTCTTTCTAAAAAAAGATATAAATTATAAAATGATTAAAAAAAAAAATATTTGTCATGTCATAAAATATTTTTTTTTATAAATAAATTTTTTAATATTATTTCCCCGGGTTTTCCCCCAAAAAAAAAAAAATGCCAAAAGAATAATGATGACATTTTTGTCAACACCGAGAATATTTTAAAAAATTTACGAACATTGTTCCTAAACATTTTAAAAAATTTTCAGCATTATATACAGGGTGGCGATTTTTTAATCAAATAATTAAAAATTTGTGTATACGATTAAAATTGGTTTTTTTTTAAAACTTTAAAAAAAAAAAATATAGTCCCCATCTTTATTTTTTTAAAGTTTAAAAAAAAATATTTTTTAAGACTGCTTATTAAAATTATTTTTACCAAAAAAAAACAAGACCAAAGACTTTGCAGCAAGACCAAGCCCCCGCCTTGAAAAGGCTTGCAAGACCAAGACAAAGACCAGGCTTGAAGACCGAGACCAGGCTTGCAAGACCAAGCCGGGCCCGAAGACCAAGACTAGCCCGGCGGTCTTGGTCTTGCTTTGCTCATCACTAATCAAGTTGCACAGCTTCTATCTCGTGGTCGTATGTAATTACTTTTTTAGAAATTTCACTGTTTTATTTAATTTTTATTTACATTAATGGTTTTTGCGTTTTAACATTTGGATGACAATTTTACTCATGTATAAATGACCCCATTTAAAATGTTAAAAATTAAAATTTGCTATCGGATAAAAACGAAAAAAGTTACTGGCTCAAAAAATCGGTTTGATTAATTATTATTTTGCTTTGAACTTTGTTTCATTTGCGCAATTATCTTACCAAATACCATTCGTACTTTGTCTGGTTTTGAATACTTCGGAAATTTGACTTGTTTCTCAAAATCATTTGAACTACCCTCTCGTGAATATACGGCCAAATCTGACCATTTAAGGTATTACCTATCATAAAACTTCATTAAATGTTTAGTTTTTGAGTTTTGTAGTCTCTATTTCCAATATTTCCAGATATATGTATATATATATATATATATATATATATATATATATATATATATATATATATATATATATATATATATATATATAAAGTTTATTTGTTAATTTTCTTTGCCTTTCCTTGGGGTATATTGTTTAGGTTTTCCCAAATTTTTTTTTGATTTTTTTTGGGGATAAGGTCAGGCAATATAAAAAAACATTTGCTTTCAAGCAATTTATTTTCAATTTATGTCAAAAGTTTTGGCCGGAAGGGCCTTCATCAGGTATAAAAATGTTTTTTTTTATAAGAACAAATAATCTGCAATAAAAAAATTTTTTTGGTTAAAATTTTTTCCCCACAATATATTAACAAAATTTTTCCTTAAAAAAAAATTTTACGAAAAAAACTCATTTTTGTTGTTGTGAATGCACATTTAATACTTGAAAAGAAAAAAAAAAATTTTAAAAACTTAACATTTAAAACAGTTATATTCACAATAAACGGTTTGTTTCAACCATTTATTTTTTTTTTAATTATTATTTATTTTTTTATAGTTTATAGAATACTACACCATCTTACCATTTTCCAAAAAAAATTAAATATTTTTTAATATCAAGAATTAAAAAAAAAAAATATTTTTAAAATAGCAGTGAGGTAATTTTTTGCATATAGATAATGATATAGAAATTTGTTTTTTTTTTTGTGTGGTCATCTTGGGGCAGTAGAAAGATTTTTTAAAAAATTTTTTTAATAAATGTGTTTTTTTTTTTTTAATTTTATATCTAAAAAATTTTTGTATACTGATTATCTTGTGTTTTTTTTTTTTATTAATTATTAATGAGATTGCAAAATGCATATTAAAAATTCCCCTTTTTGTCTCCTTTTTTTGTTTATTCCTTTTTTTTTTTTTAAAAAAAAACCATTTTTAAGAATTTTTTTTGTGTATTTGTTTCTTTTTAAAATTTTTGTATTTTCAAAATCAAAAGTTTTTTTTTTTTCGGTGGAGTGGTTTGTTAGAGCAGTTTTGTTGCGTTTGTCGTATTTATGACTATTTTTTTCTTTTTTTAAATGTTGGTTTTTTTCCTATGTAAACGTTATCACAGTCCTTGCAAGGAATTTCATATAAAAAAAGGCTTTTTTTTTTTTTCAATTTTGCTCTTGAGATTTGAAGAAAATTTTTTTAAGTAAATTGTCCCTTGGGGCAAACTGTAATTTTTAAAAAAATGTTTTGAATATTTTCAGAGAGTTTGGAAAAGGTATGGATAGATTTTTTTTTTTTTTTTTTTCCGTCGTTTTTGGAATTTATTTGAATTAAAAAATTTGTGAATTTTTTTTTTAAAATTGAGTTAATTAAATTATGGGGGTAGTTATTGTTTAAGTTTTTTTTTTTGCTTTAGTTATTTTTTTTTTTCGATATGGTGGGTCACTTAAATATATCGCTCTATCTGCAAAGCCAATTACAACCGATTTTTTTTGAGAGAATGGGTGTTGAAATTTAAAAAGTTTAGATACCTCGAAGAATTTTTTTCCTTCCGTTTCAATTGAGGTGTTCTTGTTATGTAGTGTTAGGTAAAAAAAATTTTTTTTTTTGGGTTTTGGTTTCTTTTGTAAATTGAAATTTTTTTGTGATACCCTTTAAAAAAACATTTAAAATGTAATCTATTTTATCTTGAGGTACAGCTGTTATGCAATCGCCAGTGGGAAAAAAGAAGGGTAGAGAAAATTTTAGTTATATTATATTATATTAGTATATACAAACATCCCCACAAAGTTAAAAAGACATAATTAAAAAAAATGGAAAAAATTAAACCATACACTGACATTCCAATCAATGAATTTTTGGCCATTGAAACTACACTAACTCTACCTATTTTCTTTATAACCAACAATTCTTTTAAACAAATTGAGGATTCAATGGGTTCTTCTATTTAAAAGGAATTGTCCAGCTTGTACTAGAAGATCTAGAAGAAACAGTTTTTAAAACTAAATTTTACTCTACCCTTCTTTTTCGCTACGTGGACGATTGCATAACAGCGATAAGATAAAAAAAAAAAATGTTTTAACGGCTATCAAAAAAAAATTCAATTTACAAGTAAAACCCAAAAAACCAAAAAAAAATTAATTTTTTAGACCTAACACTACATAACAAAAAACCCTCAATTGAAACGGAATGGTACACAAAAGACACCTGGTCTTCGAGGTATCTAAACTTTAATTCTCAACACCCATTCTTCAAAAAATCGGTTGTAATTGGCCTTGCAGATAGAGCGATATATTTAAGGACCCACCATATCGAAAAAAAAAATAACTAAAGCAAAAAACACTTAAACTTAATAACTACCCTGATAATTTAATTAACTCAATTTTTAAAAAAAAAATTTACAAATTTTATAATTCAAATAAATTCCAAAAAAGACAGGAAAAAAAAAAAAAAAAATATCTTCCTTTCCGAACCCAAATTCTGAAAATATTCAAAACATTTTTAAAAATGAAAAAAATTACAGTTTGCCAAAGGGCCACAATTTACTTAAAAATTTCTTCAAATCTCAAGAGCAAAATTAAAAAAAAAAAAAAAAACCATATTATATATGAAATTTTGCAAGGACTGTGATAACGTTTACATAGGACAAACAAGCCAACATTTAAAAACAGACTAAATAGTCATAAATACGACAAACGCAACAAAAAAGCTCTAACAAAAACCATCCACCAAAAAAACATACTTTTGATTTTGAAAATACAAAAAAAATTTTAAAACTGAAACAAATACACAAAAAAAGAATTTTGAAATGGTTTTTATTCAAAAAAAAAAAAAAGGGAATAAACACAAAGGCAGAAAAAAGAATTTAAGTATGCATTATTGCAATCTCATTAATAATTAATAAAAAAAAAAAAAAGATAATCAGTATAAAAAAATTTTTTGATATAAAATTAAAAAAACACATTTATTAAAATAAATTTTAAAAATTTTTACTACTGCCCCAAGATGACCACACACAAAATAAAACAAATTTCTATATCATTATCTATATGCAAAGAACTCACCCCCCTGCTATTTTAAAAATATTTTCAAATTTTTTACAGTTCTTGATATTAAAAATATTTAATCTTTTTTTTGGAAAATGGTAAGATGGTGCTAGTAGTTCTATAAACTATCAAAAAAAAAATAATAATTAAAAAAAAATAAATGGTTGAAACGAAGACCGTTTATTGTGAATATAACTGTTTTAAATGTTAATGTTTAAGTGTTTGTTTGTCTTTTCAAGTATTAAATGTGCATTACACAAAAAAAAAATGAGTGTTTTTGTAAGAGGCCCCTTGTTTTAAGGTAAAATTAAATGTTAATATATTTAGAGGTAAAATTTTTTAACCAAAAAAAAATTTTTTATTGCAGATTGATTTGTTCTTATAAAAAAAAAACATATTAAAACCTGATGAAGGCCCTTCCAGGCCGAAACGTCGTAATTGACATAAATTGAAAAAAAAATTGCTTTAACAACTGTTTTTATATATTGCCTGACCTTTCCCCAAGAAAATCCAAAAAAATTTAAAAAACCTAAACTTTTATATATATATAAATATATATATATATATATATATATATATATATATATATATATATATATATATATATATATATATATATATATATATATATATATATATATATATATATATATATATATATATATATATATATGGTGTTTTTAAGTTGACGTTTTTTTTTTAAAGTGTATAAAACTCGTTAAAATGGAATTTTTTTAAAAAACATTTTTTCAAAAACATAAAAATAACAAAGCTACATAAATCTATTTGAATGTGTGGCTAGTGCGGATCTGGGCATCAATAGATAGTTTATTTATTATTTACACTTGTTTTTTGTGTTGTTTGTCAGTCGTTTTGCTCCTTTTGGACGACGCGAGGATAATTTTAATTTTAAATTATTGATAAATCGCAAAAAAGGCACAATATAAAAACAATAAATACGTGGATATGTTCTTATTTATGGAAAGTGTCGTTAATCTGCAAAACGTTGCTTCGAGATTGAAGCGCGACGCGAGGGTTTTTCCCTTTTCGGGTTATTCTGGCCCAAGTTTCGGGCATTGCAAGTCAGGTCGGTGTAAGAAAAAAAAAATGTGGAAAAAATTGCGGGAAAATACGTTTAACGTATCCAAGCACCATAGCTAAAAAAACATAAGTGTGAGGTGAAATTTACGTAGGACGGGGCCGTGTTCCCCAAATAAATGAATATAAGTTCCTTTTTTTTTAGTATTTTAAAAAAAATTAATTAAAAATTTGTTTATTTTAATGAGTTCAGTTACAAAACCTTAAATCACCCTGTATGTTATATATATATATATATATATATATATATATATATATATATATATATATATATATATATATATATATATATATATATATATATATATATATATATATATATATATATATATATATATATATATATATATATATATAAAAAAAAAGGGGCCACAGATTCAGTGCATGCGGGGGATCTGAAAAAAAAGGGGAAAATTTGGAAAGGGGGATTTTCCAACAAATGCCGTTAAAAAAGGGGTATTCCGGAGATACCAAAAAACCGAAATTTGCTGTTTCTTTTTTTTTTCGACGTTATTTAAAGAGATAGAAAAAAAAAAAGACACTTCCTCAGGATTTTGCCCAAAAACTTGGGGAGAAATTTTCCAGACGTTTTTTTGTTAGACCATCACAACTTTTTTTTTTTATGGACTGTTTTTTTTTTTTTTTTGTTTATTATCCCCAATTCAAAAATGTATAACACTTAATATTTATTAACAAATATGGAACGCCCCCCTAAGAAGTTATGTGCGTTCCTTTTTTTACTCATTGTCTCTTATGGAAAATATGTTTATTTAACAGAAAAATATTAAGTGTTATACATCATTGTAATTGGGGGTTTTAATTGCTTCAAAAATAAAATAAAAACCTAGGTCCGTATTTAAAAAAAAAAAATTGATGATGGTTTAGGAAAGAAACGTCGTACGGAAAATCTCTCAACGCTGTTTTGTAGAGCTTAAGAAGTGGCCCCGAGAAAGTGCTTTTGTTTTTTCATTCTTTTAAATAACGTCAGAAAAAAAAAAAAAGAAATCGGCAAATTTCGGTTTTTTCCAGATATCTCCGGAATACTGGGGAAATTTTTAACTTTCTAATAGGCATGTTGTTAGGATTAAAAACGAACTTTGCCTAATTTAACCCCTTCGATTCTTTTGGTTTCCGAGATCCCCGCAACTCGAATCTGTGGCACCCTGTATATATTTATATATATATATATATATATATATATATATATATATATATATATATATATATATATATATATATATATATATATATATATATATATATATATATATATATATATATATATATATATATATATATATATATATATATATATATAATATAACAACATTGGGGTGCAAAGGGCCTGGAAAACTGATTTTTAAACATTTTCCCAAAGGGGATTTAGGCCCAAAACCGGTTTGAAAAGCCTTTTCCGGGAAAAAAAAATTTCCCCCTTTCCTTTTAAAATTTTTTCTGGCGTTTTTAAAAAAAAATTTTAAAAAACTTTTTACCAATTTTTTAAAACACAAAACTTAAAAATTTTTTGAGGGTTTTTGGTTTTCTTAAACACCCCAACCCCTTTTTTTTTTTAAATGCGGCATTCAATTGTTTATTGCTTTTTTTAAAAATTTCTTTTTAAAAATTTTATAACACTTAATATTTTTCAAACATATTTTTCCATAAGAGACAATGAGCAAGACAAGGAACGCACATCATTTCTTATAGGGGCGTTCCATATTTTTAAAAAAATATTAAGGGGTATACATTTTTGTAATTGGGATAATAAGAGGTTAAAAAAAAATTTAAAAAAAAAAACCCCGGTCCGTTTTAAAAAAAAAAAGTTTGATGGTCTAACAAAAAAGAAACGTCGCGTCGTACAAAAAAATCTCCCAACGCTGTTTTGTAGAGCTTAAAAGTGGCCATAAGAAAGTGTTTTTTGTTTTTCAATATCTTTTTAATTAACGTCAGAAAAAAAAAAAACGAAATCAGAAAAATTTGGTTTTTTTTTCCCGGGTATCTCCGGAAGTACTGGAATTTTTTCAACTTTCTACTGGCATGTTGTTGGGCACCTAAATGCGCAACGTTGCCATAATTTAACCGACTTCGTATCTCTTACGGTTTCCGAAATCCCCATGCATGCACTCGAATCTGTGGCACCCTGTATATTTCCGGAAATTTTTCATCACTGGATATAATAAAACGATTGATAGTAAACACGTTACTTTTAAAAAATTCAATAATCCTATACAAATAAAAAAAGTTAAGATTGCGTGTGGTCTTAGTAATAGACACCTTAAGCCATTAATATTAAACGAAGTACGCCGTTTAATATTAACAACATAATAACAATATTTACCCACAGACACAATACGGTTTAATAGACAACATTACGGAGCTAATGTACTGTGGGAAATCATTATTAGAATAGATTTACTTTCACTTTAATAAAAATAATGCAAGACTTGCGACGTGATCTGCAAAATATGGTTTCAAAATAGCGAAACAATTACACAGTCGATAGAACAAAGAACAATAAATTCAATTTACTTTTTTTTTCAGTATTAAAATATGTGGTGCAGGTAATAGATCTGGTAATAATGGTTCTGAGGTGAGACTTTTTAAAATATGTACAGATTTGTTTTCGTTGTAATACATAAATATTTATATTGCTTGATCAGATTTTTTTTTAAGGCTGTTACTTATGGTCGTTTGGACTAACATTTTTTGCGCCACTTAAGTAGTTCTTAAGTATTAACTGTCCCTTAAGTTTCAAATGTTTCTTGCACCAGCTAAAATTCGTTCTGAAGGGTCCCTTAACCAATGCTTTAGGTTTAAGGTTTTATGTACTTCATGATTCCTTCAATAGTTTAACGTTGGAAGATTTGACATTGGAGAAATATTTTGTTTGTAGTTTCAAATAAATAATTTGGTTAAAATTTTGTAAAAAAGAGTTTTTAAAAATGGTGGTTTGGACTTTGATATTAAAAATCGAATTGAATAGATTGCCAAAAGAATATAATATATATATATATATATATATATATATATATATATATATATATATATATATATATATATATATATATATATATATATATATATATATATATATATATATATATATATATATATATATATATATATATATATATATATATATATTATATTTATTATATATATATATATATATATGTATATTATATATATATATATATATATATATATATATATATATATATATATATATATATATATATATATATATATATATATATGTTAACGTTTTTCTTTTCGGTAACTCGTGTGTTGTTGTCCTGAAAAGGAAGATTGTTTGTGACGTTTCGGCAAAATCACATTTGCCATTACAGTTAGAAGCTTACTGCGAGAAGCAGCAGCAAAATAAAATTTGTTGTATTTAAAAACGGGGAGAGGTTGAAAAGTATGGAAATTTGTAGGTTTATTGGTCTTTTAAAATTGGGATAAAATACAGATGTTTTTTAAAAAATTGAGTTTTAATCATTTTTTATTATCGGTTTTTTTTGGACACCCTGTAGGATATATTGCAAATAGCATGCAGATCTTTTAAATACATGCATTGTTAACCCAAAAAAATTTTAGTATCCAGCTGGTTAGGCACGTAAATATTAAACCTTTTTGACATGGTGATTTTCCTTACAAAAAAAATTTATTAATTTTTTTTTAAAACGGTGTAAGGTTGGGGAAAAAAAAACTTACTTTTTGTAGAATCCGAATACAATAAAAAAAAGGAGGAGGCTCCATTTAAAATTACAAGTTCCTTGGTTTTGATAGATTGGAACGCTGTTAAATAAATTTTTAAAATCTAGTTATTACCGTTATGGGTGTGCCAAATTTTAAAAAATTCCTTTTTTTGGCTCCAGGAAAGGGTAACGTGAATCACCCTGTATATATATATATATATAAATTTTATATATATATATATATATATATATATATATATATATATATATATATATATATATATATATATATATATATATATATATATATATATAATTTAGAGTGTCCTATTTTGGGGAAACAAAAAAGTACTTTTTAAATTTACAGGTAAAGTAATAAACTACATTTTAAAATTTTTTAAGGTTGAGATCTAACCGAAACCAAGGAACATTGTAATTTTAAATGGAACACCGTTTTTTTTGCATATTCGGATTCTACACAAAATTTTGAAGTTTTATTAACATCTTCCTATACCTTATATTACCGTTTTTAAGAAAATAATTAATTACTATTTTTTTAAGGAAAATTATCATGTTAATAAGGGTTTCATATTTATCCTACCGGCTGGATACTAGATTTTTTTTGGGGTTGAAATAGTATTTAAAAGATCTGCATGCAAAGCAATATATCTACAGTGTCCCAAAATTTGCATTTTTACCGATATTAAATAATGATTAAAACTCAATTTTGTCAAATACAACATACTGTATTTTTTCCCATTTTTGAATAGACGAAAATTTTCCTCAAATGTCCATACATGTTTCTATACCCATTTGCCACGGTTTTTTAAATACAAACGAATTTTGAATTTTTCCCTGTTTTTAAATACTATCTACAGTAAACCACCGGCTTAATTTACAATTTACCTAGGTAGGCCATGAAAGTTTGTATTTTAAATTGTTCTGACAACTATTTGACATATAAGGTAAAAAATATTTATTTTGTTTGGTTAATAAGAAATAAATTCTTTAAAAATTTAAAATTGCTTATATTTAAAAAACGGTTGCAGATGGGTATAGAAAGATGTATGGACATTTTGTAGGTAAATTATTGGTCTATTCAAAAATGGGATAAAATACAGTATGTTGTATTTGACAAAATTGAGTTTTAATCATTATTTAATATCGGTAAAAATGCAAATTTTTTGGGACACCCTGTAGGATATATTGCTATAATAGCATGCAGATCTTTTAAATACATGCATTGTCTAACCCCAAAAAAAATTTCTAGTATCCAGCTCGGTTAGGCACGTAAATATTAAACCTTTTTAACATGATAATTTTCCTTAAAAAAATTGTAATTAATTATTTTCTTAAAAACGGTAATATATAGGTATAGGAAGATGTCAATAAAACTTACTTAGAATTGTGTGTAGAATCCGAATATGCAATAAAAAACGGGGTGTTCTATTTAAAATTACAATGTTGCCGTTGGTTTCGGTTAGATCTGGCAACGCTGCACTTGCCAAAATATTTTAAAAATGTAGCTTATTACCTGTTATGGCCGTGTGCCAAATTTCAAAAAGTACTTTTTTTTGGTTTCCCAGAACTTTTAATAGGACACTCAACGTGAATCACCCTGTATATATATATATATATATATATATATATATATATATATATATATATATATATATATATATATATATATATATATATATATATATATATATATACATATATATCGTGTTGTGCATCGTCGGCCAAGAGGAAATGCCATGTAATTTTTAATATGGTCAATTATGGGCTTCCCTCACTACTTCAAAGAAAAATTCTGTTAAAGTTTATTGAAGAGCTATCAAAATCTTGCGAGTTAGATGCTAATATATTCTTAAAAAAGTGTTACTTTATATCGCCTCATATTTATGAACACCAATAATAAGACCAGTTAGTCGTGAATTAGTTGAAAATCAAAAGTTGACAGTTTCTGGTGAAATCGGAATTCATCGGAGGTCATGTGACTTGTCAAAAAACGCTAAGCCGTCGGATCTTAGACTATCTATTCATTTGAGTCAAAATAATTAAAAAAAAACAAGCACCTTACCATTTTATAGTTTTTTTAATATTTTTAAGATTTAGGATAAAATTTTAATTTTTTTTTCAGGTACCTACATTTTTTCATCACCTATATAATAAAAGTTATTCGGGGTAAGTAAAACCCATTTTCCATTAAACATACTTTATTTATTACAAAAAATCACTATCATACAGTATACAAGTAAAACAAAACATTGCTCTTGTCCACACTTTGCAAACATCCTGTAAACGTTAAAGACGAAAGTGTACATGACATATCATATAAAAGATTTTTTTTTTGTTAAATTTTAACTCATATTAACAAGATACTTTACATCGCGTCACAATACGGATGTTTACAGCCATATAAACCAGTCAATACAATTTGCCAACAATGGTTTGGCACTGGCAACAGCGCACTGATCGCATAAAAGACCTTGAGGCGAAGATATACACCAATGTTGACAAATGTAGTCTTTTCAGAGGAGCATATTGGAGCAAATTATCAAATTAAATTACTTAAATACAAAACCCAGATTTGAGTAATATTTAAAACAATACTTTTATTATCCCCCAAGAAAATTCGATCCAATAAACAGATAAAAATTAACCTTATTTTAAAACTAATATTTTTTTAAAGCTTCTTGCAGTTTGGCTCTAACAGCTGCAACTCGTTCTTCTTGTCTTTTTATATCTTCGTCAGAAATATTAACCGCCTGTACTAGAGGCTGTTTCGGATCAAGAAACACTCCTGGATTTTTTTCTAGAGATGTCTTGGTACCGGTTTGGCCTGTAACAAAAAAAAAACAATAATTAAATTCTTCAATTTATTAAAATACTTAAAATATATACGAATTGGGTATATTCACGTTTTTTGGAAAACCTATAAAATGATAGCATATATGCATATAAGTCATATGATAACCTAAAAAAAAAAATATATATATATATATATATATATATATATATATATATATATATATATATATATATATATATATATATATATATATATATATATATATATATATATATATATATATATATACAGTATGTCCACGGAAAAGGTGTTGAAGAGAAAAACTTTTTTATTTTTGATTTTATCGAAAAAAGCTACTCTTGATAAAAAATTTTGGTACTTCTAAGAGTAAGATTGGGATAGAAACATTTAACATATTTAATACAGGGTGTTCAGAAAATTGAAAAAACTTAAAATGGTACAAGAGTAAAGTGCATTTATTTGATAAGATATGGAAATAAGTTACTAGGAAAAGTTGTTCAAAATTAAAAGGTAGTCTCTTATACCAATTTTTGAAAAAATCGGCCCACTTTTATTTATTTGTAATTAAATTTATTTTAATATCAATTTAAATTTTTAATATCAATTTTATCAAATTTTAAAGCTGACGTTACTGCGGCTAATGAATTATAAAAGCAAAGTGTCAATAAAGCTTGTCACTATCAACGCGTACTAGTACAATAATGAGTTGTTAATTTGGAATAAGTTAATTAATTGTAAAATAATTTTTATCACAACTTAATAAAAGTAGGCCAATTTTTTTGAAAATTGATATAAGAAACTATCTTTTACTTTTGAACAACTTTTCCTAGTAACTTATTTCCATATCTTCTCAAATAAATGCACTTTACTCTTGAACCATTTAAACTTTTTTCAATTTTCTGAGTACCGCGTATAAAATTTGTTAAATGTTTTTATCCCAATCTTACTTTAAGAAGTAGCAAATTTTTTAAGAGTAGTTTTTTTTTTGATGAAATTAAAAATAAAGAAGTTTTTTACTTATTCAACACCTTTTCCGTGGACGTACTGGTGTGTCCACGGAAAAGGTGTTGAGTAAGAAACTTTTTATTTTTAATTTATCGAAAAGTATTAGATAAAAAATTTTGTTTTTTCTTAGGTAAGATTAGAAAACATTTAACATATTTTATAGTGGGTTCGAAAATTAAAAAACTTAAAATGGTACAAGAGTAAAGGCATTTATTTGTAAAGATATGGAAAAAATTATTAGAAAAAGTTTTTCAAACGTAAAAGGTAGTCTCAAATACCAATGTTCCAAAAATGGCCCATTTTATTTATTTGTAATTAAAATTTCATTGTCAATTAACAAATTTTAAAAATTTTTTGTACCAGTAGGCGTTGATAGTGACAAGCTTTATTGACACTTGGCTTTTATAATTCATTAGCCGCAGTATCGTCAGCTTTAAATGCTTACTTAACAGCAAAAAATTTGATTATAAATTGATATTAAAATAAATTTAATTACAAATAAATAAAAGTAGGCCGATTTTTTCGAAAATTGGTATTAGAGACTACTTTTTAATTTTGAACAACTTTTCTTAGTAACGTATTTCCATATCTTATCAAATAAATGCACTTTACTCTTGTACCATTTTAGGTTTTTTAAATTTTCTGAACACCCCGTATAAAATATGTTAAATGTTTCTATCTCAATCTTACTTTTGGGAAGTAGAAAAAATTTTTATCAAGAGTTTTTTTTGATAAAATCAAAAATAAAAAGTTTTTTTCTTCAACACCTTTTCCGTGGACATACTGTATATATATATATATATATATATATATATATATATATATATATATATATATATATTAAGCAAAAACTGTCCTTTAAAATTCAAACGCCAAAAATTGGCGCCAAAACAAGCTTTCCGAAGGTCACTGCTGTCTGACGTCACAGCGCATATAAACAGTAAAGCGTTATTCGTGTTTCTAATACATTGTCACCTTTTAATCGAGGTTTAATTTTATTACGGTATTATTTACCTGGCTATAGTCGAAAAATTTAAGTGGCTGTTAATATAAAGAAACATTCACAGCTGTTTAAATGAGTAATATGTACGAATCATAAAATAAATAGTGTTTTGTGCCACTTTGCACGAGCACATCTGTGAGTAAACCAAACAAAATTTTTGTATGTGTGCCTTGGGGGGATTATGAGAGAAAGAAACGATGGTTTGAAGCAGCAGGATGTGATATGCCAAAATCAAAAAGTGAATTTTTCTGTTGTGAAGACCCCTTTAATGTAAGTTAGAAATAGGGTTATAACTAACAAATACATAAATACCTACATAAATATATTTTTTCTAATTTGGTTTCAACATCAAGTATTGTAAAAAGATGTTTTATTTTATTCGCACCTCTGATTTCTGCTGAGTTAAAACGTCATTTTTAATGTAATTCATCACCATAAACATATCCACAGAGGGTAAATTGTTTGTGGAAGCCTCGACAAATCCTTCGTTAGCCATAATGAATGAAAAACACTTTATTTAGCCACGCAAAATAAAACAAAATACTAGTTATGTCGAGATTTACCGCAGCAGAACTGGCAACAGACAAAATCAACACGTAAACAATCTGTATTTATATGCGATGTGACGTCACGAGTCGTTTAGCGGTCTCTTTAAACTTCTCCGTTTTACCATGTTTTTGAACCTGAAATATTCGGTACTGGCTCTTTTATTCGGACTTGTAAGATTATAAAATTGACCTGGGGACTCGTCCCTAGGAATTTATGTGTTTTTTGCTTTGTTTAAAATATATGGATAATACCCAATTGTAAAATTTCAAACTTTCAGCAAATTTATTTATTCTAATACCAAGTAGCACACAAAGTAACTTGATTTTACTGAGATTCACCAAAAAAAAAACAGTAAACACCGCCAAAATCGAGGATCTTTTATTAGTAACTTTATAGGAGAATTGGATAAAAAGTTAACCCATAGAGGGCGCGGGTTGCCGTCATATGGTCACATATTTGAATAGCCTCATGCTTTGCTAGTTTATCTTTAAACTTTGGAGAGAGCGCGTCAAGTGGTTTATATTTTATAGTTCTTTAAAAAGAATATAAAGATTTACATTTACATTTTGTCCAGAGAGACTTGCACTTATAAAATATTTTCATATTAAGAGTTTACCTCCTACAGAAATTAAAGACGTCCATAAAATTGCCCTTGACAACCCTGCCTAATCAGCACTAGAATACCTATAAATTTAGTGCTATTTATGTGCTAATAATTTGCCCTAACCACGAAACAGATACCTAAAAATGACGACAATGCTTTACTTTATTCTAGACCTGATTAGGCTGGTTTGTCAATTAGATGCTACTTTAGGTGAGTCAGCGCCTTCATAGTCGCACGCAAAAAACGGCAACTTCTGAGAAACTTGAGCAGAAACTTCATAAAATCGTTTTGAAGGATTACTAGCTGAAGCTCGATGAGATAGCTGAGGCTGTGGGTACATCGCAAGAGCAAAATTACCATATTTTAACAGAAGTTTTAGAAGTAGGAAAACTATCCGCTCGATGGGTGCCGCGATTGCTTACTCTAGAACAAATACTTATTTGCATGACCATCTCAGAAGAGTGTTTGACAGTGTTTAAACGTTCCCCAACTTAATTTCTTCGCCGATTTGTTACTGTCGATAAAACCTGGATCCACCACTATACCCCAAAGATAAAAAAAAAACAATCAAGACAGTGGACAGCGAGGAGCGAACCGATTTCGAAGGGGGCAAAGACAATTCCATTGGCAGAAAAGGTAATGGCTATCTTGATAAAGAAAAAACTATAAATTCTGACTATTACGTGAACTTACTGGACCAGTTAAACCAAAAGATTAACGAGAAATGTCTTGGTTTAGCAAAAAACAAGGTCATCAGATAGGCTTCGAACTGGTGTCTTATGCACCCTATTCATTAGATTTGGCTTCATCAGATTTCCGTATTTGAAAAAAAATCTTGCTGGTAAAAAATTACCTTAAGTTTAGACGTGATTGCAGCCACAAACGTCTATTTTAAAGAACTGAACTGATCAGCCTACAGCGATGGCATAAAAACTCTTGAACAACCGATAAAATAAATGTATTGAGCTACCCGGAGACCATGTAGAAACAAAAATTTTTAAACCCATATGTAGCTTTTTTATTACTAAGGCTGAAAACTTTTCATCCAACCCACATACATTAAGTTAAATCAAATTATATATAATAATTAATACCTGTGACTGTACTTGAAGACACGTGCAAAGCAGTCGCGACACTCTGTATAATAGTTTCTTCAGTCACGTGTGGGCCGACGGGCTTTAAACCTTTCGGAAGTTGCATGGACTCGAATTCCACTCCATCAATGTCACAAGCTCGCAAACCTTCCAGTCGTTTTTCCCAAAAGAGCTGCTTTGGCTTTTCTTGATTTCCGTTTTTGTAGTCTTTAAACATAAAATATGGTGTAGAATAAGCTATTAAAAGGACGTTGCTAAATATCAAGTAAATAATTAGAGATAGAGGGAGTTAAAAATTTGTTCGTTTTTTTTTATATCTGGTGAATTTATTGTCACGTTAGATTTAGTTTAAGTGTTCATAATATTAATAACACTAATAATATTGCTTAATTGTCATACAAGATTATACATTTCTTCAATAAAAGGAAATAAAATAAAATTATGATAATAACAAAGAATAATTATAAATTATATATTATAAGGAAAAAAAACAATATACTGATTCTGTGCAATAAATCTACTCTAAATTACCTTTAAAGGATTAAAAAAATACATAATAAGCCTTTCCTAACAATAAGTTGTCGACGGACAATTTGAATTTATTAAAACTTTTTTTTTGGTCCTAAATGTATGATTTTGTTATTAAAGTAGAACATGGATTTGAAAGATAAAGTTGAGCATTGTGCGAAGAATCCTTAGTATTAAAGATCTTGTTTCTAAAATATGTAGAAATGAATAAATGGTATCTTTCAATAAAAGGCTGTTCGTTCCAAGCAGACCGTTTGGCTTTAATTTACAAAGAAACATTTTAAATTATTTCATTTTATAAAAATAAAAACTCCTGCAAACTTGGTACAAAATTCTTTAAAAAAACTACTTTTATATTCTACAGAATAAAAGTCAGTGTTTAAATTATTTTGATATAAATAGTGGTTTACCTTAGTCTTTGGACTTAGCTTTAAACATATCTATACCTAAAGTCCAAAATTTCTGTCAGTGACTCATTTAATACTGGCCACCCAACCGACGAAGCGGCTGAATAAAAATCTAACACTAGTAAACAACTTTTAAGCCTATGATATACTTTTCCGCTCAAATAACAGTGAACCGGCCAAAAGTTTCATCGCCACGTTGTCATAATTCGCGAAAATGAGTTACCAGCCAGCGATCGCACTTAAAATAGCACGCCAATATGTATTGAAATCATTGTCATCGAGAAGACAATAAAAGTGGCAACACACATTCCTTAGTTTACAACTTGAACAGACATGAAAATAAGCGTATCGACAGGGTTTTCGTGCTGTTCGATGATTTTATTTAGTTATTATTGATTATGGACAGATTTTGTGAGTTTAAATTTTAATTGCTATACAGGGTATTTTGAAAATATTGTAAATTTCTAGTAATATCTAGTAGTACCTATATAGATATTGTTTTGTGCCAATTTTATTATAGTTTATCTTATTTAGTGTATATAATTGTATATACAGATTATGTGTTGTTAAGTGCTTTTAATTCAGTAAACAATGAATATTGACCAACCTTTAACTAGTTATCCGCCTACAAAAAATACTCAGTTAACGTTAAAAGAACGAATAATGGTTAAAAATGTTTACCATGGTATTCGAAATCCAGAACTAACCACTTTGGATGCTGCAGAGATATTTTTTCGCGTACGGTATTCTAAGTTTTAAAAGGCAAATAAATAATATTAGTAATTATTCGGACACTGGAAATGCGATTTTTTTTGCACACCCTCTACTTTCCGATTGTTAAACATGAATCAGAAGCTGTTTTTTTTGGCCGCCTCTTATAGAATTTCAAAAGAATAATAATTGAATTGTTTAATTCCATTTTAGGACATATTCCTTTAAATTCTGTCATTTGCACGAAAACATTTAAAAAACTGAAACCATTTTAATATTAAAAAAAAATCACTCAAAAAGTACGGAAAAAAACCTTAATTTTCAATAAAAAGTAGGTAAAACGTTTACGTCCGAAATTCTAAAAATGTTGACCTGTTGCCAAGTTGTAATAGTTTTCTTTATGCCATTTTTATAAGCTATGCGAACCTTGCTTCGCTCGGCCCGCAATGTTTGATCAAAAATATCCTCGATATGGAAATCCTAAATATGGAACTCGAAAGACCCGAAAAAAAAAAGTGGATATTTTTGATAAAGCAATGCGTGTAAATATCGTATTTAATATTGAATTTGCAAGATCGGTGGTGAATTGGCAAGTCGGTGTAACATGGATTGTCTATCGTTCTGTTTTTACATCTTTTTTAATTTATGTTAAGACTGAAATTTTATTATTTTTTTCATGTAGCAAAATAAAATCGAAAAAGGTAAAATTAAAGTAATTTTTTTTTTTTTTTGAAAAACGTTGAGAAATCGTCAAAAAAACTGAGATTTGTGTTCTATGACCTCAAAATAGGAGGAGTGCAAAATTAAGCAAAAAAATTACATTTTTCATTAATCCAAATAATACCAAAATAATATAGGCTTGTTACTAATTTAAAGTGATGATGAAAATGTGGGAAAATAACTTTTGCTTGTAAAAAATATTTTCATGTTTTGACGAAATTTTATCATTTATTTTCTAAAATGCACACGCCACTGGAATTGATTACCCTGACCCCACACAACCCGGGGCACTCTAAAGGCGAGCGATGCGTCATTGACAGAAATTTTGGACTTGAAGTATAGAAATGCTCTTTTTTGCAATATAAACACTGAATATAATAGGAATTGATAAGAATTTCCCCCCCAAAAATTGCCATATCTAATTATCGATTTAATGAATGCAAAATAAATAGATTACAAAATGGAAGATTCTTCTAATTCAGGAGAGAGTTCTTTGATAGCATAACAATTAGATGCAAGTTTACTACGTAATTTTTCTATATGTTGTTTGAAATTTAGTTTATCATCGACATAAATTTCTAAAAATTTGTTATATGGAGAGGATTCTATAATTTCCTCATTAATTATGTTATTGGGTAACATTTAAATGTGGATATTATTTTTGGTTAAATTAAAAGAAAGCAAGTTAAAGTTACACCATGACTGGATTTTTAAAATATCATTTTCAATAATTATATCATATAAAGAATTTGTATTTATGTTGTAATAGCTTTGTGAATATTCTTTTTATATCAAGTAAAGCTTAATCATTTATATATAATAAAAATAATAAAGGCCCAAGAACAAAAATTTGAAAAACACCACAATTTATATTTCTTACTTTCTGACATAACATCATTTAAACGTAGAATTTTTGATCTTTCTGAAATATATGACTCGAACCAATTTAAAATGACACCACGATATTCATAAAAGTCAAGTTTTTTTTACAGAAAATATTAATTTACCCAGTAAAAAGCTTTAGCGAAATCACAAAAAACAGCCGCTGCTAAATCACCATTAAGGCGCGTTTACACCAAAGTTGACAACTAAAAGTAGATAACAATATTGTTTGTAGAAAACTAAAAGTTGTCAACTAAATGTTGCTTTTCTCAAATTAGAGCAACAAGTGGAAGATTTTTTGTAGAAAACTAAAAGTTGCTCTTCTCACATTTAGAGAAACAAGTGGTTGCCAAACTGGTTGCCAAAGAATTAGCTCAAAAGGTTTAGGCAGTAGTTCTCCAGTTCTCCACTAGTTTTCTACAAGTTGCTTATGCAAAGCGTGCAGCAATAAATCTTCCACTTTTTGTTGTCAACTTTTTTGATATTTTAAAAAAACGCGTTTACACCAAAGTTGACAACTAAAAGTTGACAAAGATTGTTTGTAGAAAACTAAAAGTTGCACTTCTCAAATTAGAGCAACAAGTGAAAGATTTTTGTAGAAAACTAAAGGTTGCTCTTCTCACATTTAAAAAACAAGTGAAAAACTTGTTGCCAAAAATTATCACGAAATTTTTAGGTAGTAGTCCTCCACTAGTTTTCTACAAGTTGCTTGCCCAAAGCGCGCAGCAACAAATCTTCCACTTTTAGTTGTTAACTTTTTTTGATCTTTACCGACACTCCGCGGGAAACTAAAATTAAGTGGAAGATTAGTCTTTCCACAAGTGGAAGACAGAAAAAGTTGCTGTATTTTGTAGAAAAAGCAACAAAATGCCGCAACTTGTGAAAAACTTAGTTGAAGACTTTGGTGTAAACGCGACGGCACTCCGGGGGAAAACAAAATTTAGTGGAAGATTTGTCTCTCCACAAGTGAAAGACAGAAAAATTTGCTATATTTTCTAAAAAAAGCAACAAATTGCCGAAACTTGTGGAAAACTTAGTGGAAGATTTTGGTGTAAACGCGGCTTTATTTAACGACAGTGGTTAATTTTTAAGGTTAATTTGTTACTAATTCGTAAAAAAGATAAATAATTTCAAAACTGGATTTGTTACTTGCCCAAATGACACCACCGCCAAAGGGTGAACAGGTATGTGCAGAATTTTTTTTTTTTTTTTTAATAAAAAATATATCATTATAGATTTAAAAATATGAGAAATCGAAAAATCACATAAATAGGATATTCCGTTTAAAAAATTTCAAAATAATCCCTAGCAGTTTTATTTGATGTTCAGTTGTATTTTAATCATTGTTTTTGGTTTGGACGGGAAAAAATATTTCCTATTTCAGTTTTTTTTTAATGAAAGTAAAGGTAAAGCCAACAAAGCGGCCTGTCTAGTCCTTGTTGGATAACCTTGTACAGGATAGTCCGTTCATTACTATTTACTATACCTTTTCTCGGAAATTATAAGAAAAAGTTTTTATAAAATTTTTTTTAAAATATCTTTAACTATATGATATTTTTGGGGGTTTTTCCCTTTATTATAAAAAATGTGAAAAAAGTAATTTTTTTAAAAACCCCTATATTTTATTACATTTTTGGATATTTTAAAGAAAATTTAACGATAATATGACTATGGTCTGTGATCTGTTGAATTTTTTAAAAATTTTCTGTGTCGTTTTTTTATTCTCTTAATTTCCTCAGCTAAAATATTGAACATGATTAGTATAGTAATTTTAGTTATACAATTATTAACATGTAAAACTTAAAATAATAATATTTTGTTAACATTTTCGGCAGAATAAATGCAATAATTTCAAAAATAATACTCGTACGTATAAAATGGCTTTGTTAGTTGAACTTCCAGATGGACAGTAAAGGGATGCTTAAGAGGTGAAGTGTACTTAATTAGCTATGAAATTTTCTTTGATTTAGATACCCATTTTAAACAAAAATTATTCAATTATTTCAAAATTGCAATAAAGTCGCTATATAGTTAATTTCATTTGCTTTTGTTCGCACATCTATTGAATGGATGAAATTTTTTTTTATCAAATATAGAATGTAAACAAATGTATTGCAAATCAGTTGCCTAAGAAATTCTGGTCAAGGTTATGATTAAATTAAAAAAAAATATTTTAATAACATTTTGATTCTCCTTGTATAACGACAATTTTTATTTTTTTTATTCTACATGACAGTACTAATAATCCACTATTTTTTTATGTCAATTTCATAAATAAAGCCTTAGGAATTTTAAAATGTAAAGTTTAAGAAATTAATAAAAAATTTATTTATGAAACTGAAGAAAAAGCATTTTGGTGGTATATTGGTACTGTTAAGTGAAATAAAAAAATAAGAATTGACATTATACAGGAAGTATCAAAAATGTCCTTAATTTTTTTTAATATTCATAGCACCTTGACCATAATTTTTTACAGAACCCATTTTCAACACATTTGTGTACGGGGTGGGCATTTTATTAATGTCTTATACATTTTCTCAGAAACTGCAGACTTTTGAGAAAAAATTTACAAAAGTTTTTTGAAATAATTTATGCTTTTAAATTTAAATTTTCACTTTCACTATAAGGGTGTTTATTGTGTTGCCACCGGTGTTCATTTCCTTTTTTAAATGGGCCCTTTTATTATATTTTTAGATAGCGCCTCCAAAGACGAGTTTAACGATGTATAACAGTATGGGTCTGTGTAGCGACGTTTCGGTTTATTAAGTTTTTCAATTTTGATCTAATTTTAATTATAAATAGGAAATATTCCTTTTTTTTAATTCGTTCACGTAAAGAGAATTACAAAAGCCTATTTTATCTATAAATATTAGCTGGCAATTTCAAAAATGTTACAGTGTTGCCATGTTTTGTCTATCGTAAAATTTCTTGAGTTTTTTAAATGCAACCTCCTGTATATAATAACAAATCTATATAAAGAATTAAAAATCTTTTCAGTGATGTATAACAACGGGGATCACCTTTTTCGAACTTATGGAAGATTGTCTTCAGGAAATTTTCTTTTTCCAACCACACTACACCCTGTATATTTTAAATTATAAATTAATATAGAATATTTGGTTAACTTATCTTAAACCAAATTTATTGTATTGATTCATAATATTAAGTATACAGGATGTAGTGTGGTTGGAAAAAAGAAAAATATGATTTTTCCTGAAGACAATCATCCATAAGTTCGAAACGGTACTGCAATGTTTTTATACATCACTGAAAAGGTCTTTTAATTCTTTTTATAAATTTAGTATTACATACAGGAGGTTAAATTTAAAAAATTCAAGAAATTTTACGATAGACAAAACATGGCAACAACGTAATATTTTTAAAATTTAAAAAAAAAAATTGCTAGCTGATATAATAAAATAGGCTTTTGTAATTTAAAAAAAAAAGGAATATTTATCGTATTTGTATTAATTTAAAAATAGGTCAAAAATTAAAGAAAAACTTCAATAAATTCGAAACGTCGCGACACAGAGCCATACTGTTATATATAGTTGAACTCGTCTTGGGAGGCACTATATAAATATATAATAATATATAGGGTGTTCCATTTAAAACAAGGAAGGAAATACCGGTGGCCAACACAATGAACACCCTGTGTATGTGAAAGTGGAATTAATTAAAAGCATAAATTATTTCAAGAAACTTTTATCCGAACTTTTTTTCTGAAAAGTCTGCAGTTTCTGAGAAAATGTATAGGACCCTAATAAAATGCCCACCCTATACATACTATATTATTTGATAAAAAATAGTTTTTATCCGGTTGGCAGATGGGTGAAGGTTGCCTCGAATTCGGATCCCGTACTAAAATAATGTTTTTTTGTGAAATCAAATGCGATTTATATGAAACACAACACGTATTCCTTTAAATGGCTTCAGATTAATTAACACGCTCATTCACAGGGGATATTGGTAACATAAACAACTTGATACGCCTTAAGTCATTTGTAAAGTTCTCAAATTTACTAAAATCCCCAGTGAAGTTCACTAAAGCATGGCTACTGTAAAATATAAATTACAAACAAATTTATTAAAATTAAAAAATGTTTTTTTCTTTATCTGTACGATCCTGAAAAACACTTAAGAAAGTTATTTGAATTGAAACAAAAAAGATGCCACAAAATTAACACTTTTTAAATGGAATAACTTATTTATTGGTTTAACAAAAAGAATTTAGTATTTATTTTTTGTAATAACAGAATTAATTTGACTTATATAAGAAATATGCTGTTTAAATTAGAAAATAAAAAAAAGCAAATATTCTGTCAAACGCTAGAAATTTTTTCAGTTAAATAATTCTGTTGTTACTAAAAACTAATACAAAATCCTTAAAATTCATAGGATAGCCCTGCTCACCCAGGCTGTCTATTCTCAATACGCATACCACATCAGTATATTGTCACTTAAAAATCATGCGTATCGTAAATTTGGATTCGACATTTATGCGAGTGGGTAGGAACCATTCTAGAAAATAATATTTGTTCGTGATTGTTGAAATTAACCTACCTTTTAAAAACATGTTTTGTTTGAATTGTAAAAAAATATTGGTAATTATTGAAATAAAGTTTTTGATATATTTTAGTTTTATACACAATACCGAGCAATTAATACATATCAGAAATGATAAAAGTACAAAAGTTTGTATGCTATACTTCAAGTCCAAAATTTCTGTCAATGACGCATCGCTCGCTTTTAGAGTGCCCCGTGTTGTGTGGGGTCAGGGAAATCAATTCCAGTGGCGTATGCATTTTAGAAAATAAATGATAAAATTTGGTCAAAACATGAAAATATTTTTTACAAGCAAAAGTTATTTTCTCACATTTTCATCAACCCGTTAAATTAGTAACAAGCCTATATTATTTTGGTATTATTCGGATTAATCAAAAAATGTAATTTTTTTGCTTAATTTTGCACACCTCCTATTTTGAGGTCATAGAACACTAATTTGAGTTTTTTTGGCGATTTTTTAACGTTTTTCCAAAAAAAAAAAATACATTTTTTACTTTAATTTTACCTTCTCTGATTTTATTTTGCTACATTAAAAAAATAATAAAATTTTAGTCTTAACATAAATTAAAAAAGATGTAAAAGCAGAACGATAGACAATCCAAGTTACACCGACTTGCCAATTCACCACCGATCTTGCAATCTCAATATTAAATACGATATTCACACGCAGTGCTTCATCAAAAATATCCACTATATAAGGAACACGAAAGCTCTGAGATCATCAGCTTGTAGAATCCAATAACTATTTCGGGTCTTTCGTGTTCCATATTTAGGATTTCCATATCGAGAATATTTTTGATCAAACATTGTGGGTCGAGCGAAGCAAGGTTCGCATACCTTATAAAAATGTCATAAAGAAAACTATTACAACCTGGTAACAGGTCAACATTTTTAAATTTCGAGTTGAATTCGGACGTAAACGTTTTACCTACTTTTTATTGAACATTAAGGTTTTTTTCCTTACTTTTAAAGTGTTTTTTTTTTTAATGTTAACATAGTATGAGTTTTTTAAATATGTTTTCGTGCAAATGACAGAATTTAAAGGAATATGTCGTAAAATGGAATTAAACAATTCAATTATTATTTTTTTAATACTATAAGAGGCAGCCAAAAAAACAGCCTCTGATTCATGTTGAACAATCGAAAAGTAAAAAGTGTGCAAAAAATAGCAAAAAAATCGCATTTTCCAGTATCCGCATAATTACTAATATTGATTTTTTTGCCTTTTAAAACTCTGAATACCGTACGCGAATTAACTTTTGTTAAAGTTGCACATATCTCTGCAGCATCCAAAGTGGTTAGTTCTGGATTTCGTTCCCGAATCCTATGGTAAACATTTTAACCTTTATTCGTTCTTTTAACGTTAAGTGAGTTTTTTTTTAGGCGGATAACTAGTTAAAGGTTGGTTAATATTCATAGTTTACAGAATTAAAAGCACTTAACAACACTAAATCTTTATATACAATTATATACACTAAATAAGATAAACTATTATAAAATTGGCACAAAACAATATCTATATACTACAATTATTAGAAATTTATAATATTTAGAAAATACCCTGTATAGCAATTAAAATTTAAACTTACAAAATCTGTCCATAATCAATAACAACTAAATAAAATCATCGAACAGCACGAAAACCCTGTCGATACGCTTATTTTCAAGTCTCTTCAAGTTGTAAACTAAGGAATGTGTGTTGCCACTTTTATTGTCTTCCCGATAACAATGAATTCAATACATATTGGCGTGCTATTTTAAGTGCGATCGCTGGCTGGTGATTTATTTTTGCGAATTATGACAACGTGGCGATGAAACTTTTGGCCGGTTCACTGTTATTTGAGCGGAAAAGTATATCATAGGCTTAAAAATCATTTACTTGTGTTAGATTTTTACTCAGCCGCTTCGTCGGTTGGGTGGCCGGTATTAAATGAGTCACTGACAGAAATTTTGGACTTTAGGTATTTAATTTTTTGTACATCGAGCAATATATAAAAGAAAAAATAAAGTACAGAATGTTTGTATGTCAATAAAATTTAATTTTTGATGGAATTATACATTACATTGCTAGTGTAACTAAAAAAAACTTCTATATTTAGTAATACACGAAATCACCAGTAAACGATTAAAATTTTATAGGTTATGTTCACTATTTGCTTTTTTAAGCACTTTTTACAGTTTAATTATCCACATTTACACTGTTGCCGAATTGCCATTTGACAAAATTATAAATTTGAGATTAAGACTCGCATAACACTCAAGAATCTTAAACAAAACAGGATAATCCAGACTCATTTGCGACATTTCTCTGTTGAGACTGGATGGTACAAAATTTTCAGAATTTGGATCTTTTCCCAACAAACTATAATAATTTACACAATTAAAAGCTGAAAAGTAGGCGCTGTTTAACTGTTTCTTAAGTTGTGCCACGGCTTAAAAATCCCTAGATTTATGTTGACTTTTAAAAAATAACGCCTAAGACACGTAAAAATAAATGTATCCTACTAAATAATAAATGTTTTATCATAAAATCATTTAGTTTGGCTGTGAGCAGTTTCAAAAACGAGGAATTTTGGAAATGTTTGTGCGTTTTTGAGGTTAGGTCCGAGTAGGGTGGTATAACTTAAAAACTAGAAGTTTCCGACAAAATTTGACTTCAGATACGTGATCAGCGCCCCAAAAAACCCCTGTTATATTAAATTTCCATAAAATCGGTTTTGGGCCTGATAAGTAAAAAATTACCGTAATTTTTATTTGATATTTCTTCTGTCATAATTTAGATTATTTTCTTAAAAGTATACTTTTATATTCTAACAAGAAATACACAAGATGGGGTTAGGATACACATTACGACCATCGTTATTAAATGTTTTTCGGTACAAAACGAGTTATTACTATATTATTTCAATTAAAATTAAGCAGATAGGGTGAGGAAAATTGATTAAGATTCAAAAATTTACTAATCATATTCAGTTTTAGGTGGCACTTAGCAGTAATTTTTTTTTATTTTATTTATCTCTTCTTTGACATTCTCAGGTCACGTGTCACTATTAGAACTACTTGACGATGCATATTTGTACTTTTTTATTTACATCCATACCATATTGAAATTTATTAAAATATTGTTAATAACTTCTATGTAGGGATAATTTAGGCAAATTCAAAAGCCCCCAGTTCTGGTCGCTCATGGTTAGTTCTGGTTAGTTAAAGCAGCTTTTTATTTGGTTAGTTAACTTTTGCAAATGTAAATATTTCATTTATTCACACATTTTCAAAATTTTTACATTTTTCCTCACCTGTATACTTTTATTTCTCTTACACAATGCATCACAACCGCTGTGTTTGCACGTCGTTGTCGTGGTTGGGCCCAGTAGGATGGTTTGGAACATGCGCTAGAGTTGCTGGTTATCGGCAACTCTTGTTGCCACCATTTGGAACGGGATCCGAAGCTAAGACGAACACAAGGCTTAACTCAAGGTGTTAGCAAACCGTGCTGATGTGTGCCTTAAACAGGTGTCTCCAACGGTGCCTCTGAGATACAGGATGTTTCCTCCAAAAGTATCAGTGGTAAAATTTATTACATCCCCATTTTCAAACAGAAACCCGACAGAACCCTTTTCATGGGAAAAAAGTGAAAAAGGTGGCTGACCAAACCCCGGGTTACCGTTTGAAAGGTGCTCCTAAAGTCACAGGCGCCTGTTTCACAGGGAAGGGCTCACTTTAAACCTAACCTAACCTACACAATGCATATGCTGCTGTTTTTTTCCCAAAAAAATCTTAAATAAAGATGGTCGTAATGTATATCAAACCCCAAGATGTCTCTTTCACTTCTTTTTTTGGTAATTTTTACAAAACTTTTCGTTTATTTTTGGATTAAATGGCAAAATTTTTATACGTCGTATTCTAGTGTCCTCAGGGATTTGAAATATACTTGCGCAGAAGAGAAATTATGTGTTTTAATATTTTTTATTTCGATTTTAAAATTTAAAATTACCATTGATTTCTTCATATAATGCGAAAACTCCCCGTTATGACAAGAAACAGCAAGAAATTATTTTTAAGGTTAACCGTGCAGTGTTTTCCAAATCAGTCTTTTTCAATACGTCTCCGCATTTTTTACGTCTGAAATATAATTGGGTAAAATAAAAAGCCGTTCAACCGAATAACCATGACCGACCTTTTTTTGACAAATTCAAAAGCTTTTAGTTCTAATTGGTCATGGTTAGTTCTTAAGCAAAGCAACTTTTTTTATCCCAATTATATTTCAGACAATAAATGTCAAAAAATTTGATGGCCTAAATTTATTAAATCCTGGCAACACGGAGAACCCCCAAATTTGTTTTTTCCTAAAATTTAAAAAAAACAATTTTTTTTTTGTGGCACGTAAATTCGTATTCCTAATAAATAACAGAAGGTGTGTATACCAAATATTAACCATATAATAGTAAAATAGCAGAAAACCGTTTTGTAAACAATTACCCTTTTTTTAAATACAAGGAAAGTGATCGATAGTGGTGGTCTTGCTTAATCCTCGCTTGGTGACCCTGTATTACCCACTCTAAAGTGTTAGGTTAAAATTTTTAACCATATTAGGCTTGTGTTAAAACAACTTATATATATACACACCTGAAGATCTTGGTGGTTATATCATTAAAGAAGTTAACCTCGAATTGAAACCCACACTTGTAGAAAATACTATAATAAAAACACAATAAAGCAATTTATTTACCTGATTTAACTTTGCCCTCTTGAGTTTTATAAACTGTAACTGGCTGTTTAAAAATGGAAGCAGTCTGCCGAATCGGCGGCACAAGGGACGCATCGTTTCTCATACCTCTGCTGCTGTAATACAAATCAACTTTTCCGACCTGCAAACCCGTCTTGCGTAGCACCTCTTCTCTCTGAAAACGTTTTGGTAATTGGGCGCATTCGTATTTGGTTTTTTCGATTGTGATTCCACTCATTTTTAAATAAATCCAGACTTTTTATTTTTACATTCGACGTAAACAAACAATGAATAAATGTTAGGTTAGAAAAAACAAGTCAAACGTCAAAAAAAAATTAATAAATTAGAAAAGGTTGAATTTCCCACCGTTAATTTGCCGATAAGCGGACACCTGCTGCCTTCTCAACACCAGCGGAAGAACTAAATCGAAAGCCAGGCGAAATTTTACAGGTTTCTGTTTAGCTCCCACTTAGATGGTTTGTCGGATCGATATTAGAATACGTCGATATCGTTAAACCTTTAGAAGTTAGAACCTTCGAGCATATACCTTCTAGAGGCAGCCTCGCTGCTTGGCATGCGAACAGCCTGCGGAGAGAAAGAATTCCTTTTAATTAATTAAAGTTAAAAATTTAAAAAAGTCGATAATTTATAAATACCTTAAATATCCTTAAACCGATTTGGTTGAAATTTAGTATAGTTGTTTAAAGTAATAAGGCGTTTATTTAGCCCTAACTAGATTGAAATTTTTGGGTCCAGTGGCGTCTCAGTGGGCACTACAGCCAATATATAATTAAGAAAAAAAGAACGCCCAAAGACTTTTTTGTAGTTAATATATTTTTCCCGATTAAACAAGTGAAAATAAAACATTTTAGTCTGAACACAATAATTTCTATCTAGTTAGGGCTAAATAACAATACCAAATTTTAACCAAACTAGTTTGAGGGTATTTAGGATAATTATAAAAAAAAATATTTTTTTTAATTTAACCCTTTTCCCCTCTTGAAACAAAACTCCCCATAGTCTAGTCGACAAGTGTGTTTTCTGCGAAAAATAGTTAGAAGGCTTCGAAAAATATGAGCGATAGAT
>JAHBCN010009970.1:0-33165 GCA_019359885.1 Listronotus oregonensis | reverse complement strand
TTTAAAAGCGGGCCCAAATAGAAAAAAAAATTTTTACTAGGGAAACAAAAAAGCACTCTAGCATCGAGAATGGTTTAAAATTTACCATACAATTTTTTTGTTATACACCACACCCCATTCGAGTCGGTTTGTCTACAAGAAATGAAACGAGTTGGGATTTTTTTTACTGTCATATGTGTGTCCATGAGGAGCATATTTCAAAATTATTCTGAAATATACAGGTCACACAAAAAAATTACATATCAAAGTTATACTTTTTCTTTTTTATTAACACTCCATATTTTTTATATTTTTTATATTTTTAGATATTATAGATCAAATAAAATTAAATTATTGTTATATTTTCTATACCTAAAAATAACCGTTTCTGAGAAATTTAGAGAAATTTAAAAATACAGACCATAATTTAAACATTGTAACAGGTAACGAGCTGCTCGTATTTAAATTTATTGCTTAGCTTAAGGTTTAAGTTAACTATCACATAAAAGTTTTACCACCCTGTATTTAGTGGCCTATTTTGACGCGGAACTAAATTCCCTTTAAAATCATATTAAGGTTTTCTATACCTATTTCTTCAGCTTTTTATGCTAAAGGCGTTTTTTTTATTCGACTTATCCTTTATCTTAAAAATGGAACACCCTGTATTGAAATTAAAAAAAAGCACAAGTTTAAATTTTTGAAAATAAGATGTACCTCAAGCAAAATGCGGGCAAAAGTAATAACTTTAAATTATTGTCATTTCTAAAATATTAAAGCATTCTTAAAAATGAGGATAGAAATATAGTAAAAGGCATACCTGTCTTAATTATTGTCAGTTTAAGATATAGGAAATATAACAATAACTCACCTTTATTTGGTCTATAGTATCTAAAAATATAAAAAATATGGGGTGTTCCGTAAGAAAAAATATAACTTTGATATGTACTTCTTTTTTAGGTCATCCTGTAAATTTCAAAATTATTTTGAAATATGCTCCTCATGGACCCACATATGACCTTGCTAAAAGTTTTTCCCCAACTCTGTTTATTTCTCGTAAAAAAACTGAGGCGCATGGGGTGGGCCACCCTGTATAACATATAAAATGTTTTATTTCCTTTGATGTCATTACCGACGTTAAAGTGAGACGTGGGACCAGCACCAAATATAAACCAGATGCTATTGGCCTTGAGGGGAACACTTTTGTAAATAAAATTTTTATTTCGAAATTTGCCAGTGAAAAGTCGGACTATCAGAAGCAAATCCTCTATTTGTATTTTTTCGTGAATTTGATCAAATTTTATCGTCAAATCTCATATTTCGCAAAATTATCTATGTTTTTTCATGTCTGGGGAATGGCGTCTCCTACCCGCAGAAGCTTTCCATTTTTCTCCAAATCTCCAAATATTTAGGTCTCGTGTGAATAAATTCTCTCTTACCACACGGTACATTAGTACTTAGGCCACAGCCTTCGTTGACTATCCCAAAAAAAAAATGTGTGAAGAGTGAAAATAGTTTTATTCCTCGCCTTGATAACCTTATCTATGCATAAAATTATCCTTTTAATTATTTCATATTCAAATTCCTTTTAGGTTCTTTAATAAACTATTTTTAAGTGTACTGCTAATATATTTTGTAAAAAATAAATTATAACGATATTACGAGTCTATTGATTCCTATAATTTAAAATGCAAAAAAAATATTTGTGCAGCATTAAGAGGGTGCCGCCTTCATTTTTCCAGTTCAAAAGGGTTCCATATGTGAAAAAAGTTTGGGAAACGCTTATCTAGACTAATACTAGAATAATGCAAATTTAATAATTGGGGCCAATGACAGCTACAAAGAAAAATACGGGCCCTCAAACCATAAAAAAAGTTAAAAAATAGTTTCAAGCCAACTGTGCATTACATTAAAAAAAAATAGAAATAATCGAGTATTTCTAATTACGCAAAAACATCTTCAATTCATGCCCTTTCAAACAATATGCAATAACCACAATTTGCTTAAAAACAGCAATAGTTTTTTTGAGCTTTATCAAGGTGCGCATTTTTTACGAAATTTTACTTTTCATAAAGTTGGCAAATAACTCTTGCTGTTTTTAAGCAAATTGTGGTTATTGCATATCGTTCGAAAGAGCATAAATTGAAGCTGTTTTTAAGTAATTAAAAATACTCGATCATTTCTAGTTTTTTTCTTTTATGTTATGCAAAGTTGGCTCGTAGAATTATTTTTTCCCCTTTTTGTAGTTTGAGGGCCCGTATTTTTATGTCGCTGTCACAATCATTAAATTTGTATGATTATAGTATTAGTCTAGATTAAAATAAAATAAAAATGTTGTCAGTTTCATGAATTTTCGAAAAGTTAAGGGCCCAGGTTAAAATATCTGGGTGAACCGCATAGCAGACGGCCCATCTATCACAGATTTATGTATTATACTCATGTGCCGAACACTCTGTATAACTTAGAAAAAACTAAGTAACACTCTAGTTCTGTTTGATGGTACATTAATATCCAGGAGAAAATAAGTATGTATTCATGTAAGGAAAAAAATGGTTTTATGGTTTATCCAGGTGCATAAGGTCACCCAAGGTATGATAAAGATTATATACTTTACGTGCTGTGGATAAACTGACAGGGCAATGATGTCATTTTTTTGTTTTTTGATATACATTGGTATTTTGACATTACCTATAACTAACTCAGCTTAGGAAGCACAGAATTGCAATTGGGCTATACACCTACATTACGGAAAATTGTTGCATTTTTAATTAACAGCTTTATGTTGATTTATTAGTTTTAAGTTAATAGAAAGATTATTCCTTTCTAGTTAAAGTAACAATTAAGGCTTATAATTTTTTTTATTCTTGAGATATTAACATCTAGAAAAAAAAATTTATATAAACATTAATTGATGATTCAAATTCTGTAGAAAATAACCTTTTTTAATCTTAATCAATCCACACCTATAAAAAACTTATTTTAACTTTAAACCTCATATTTTAGTTTAAGTTTTAAGTTAACCGAAGATTTATTCATAAGATATTGACATCTAGAAAAAGAAACTTATTTAAACATTTTAATTGATGATTAAATTTCTGTAGACAGTGAACAATCCTAATTAAGAGTTGCCGCGAGACGAGACGAGACGAGATAAAGCCTTGTCTCGTCTCGTCTCGAAATTTCGAGATAATAAATTTCGAGACGAGATGAGACAAAGGTTGAGACGAGATGAGACAAAGGTTTGTCTCGTCTCGTCTCGTTTTGTCTCTAAATTAAGTTCAATATACAGTGCATTAGTAATGTATAGGATAATTTCAATAAAAATTAAATCGGAAGTTTAATAAAATGCTTGGACCCGTCGATTTTTATTTTTAGGTACATGTTACACATTTTTTAAACTAATTTTTATGTCTGCACAGTGCACAAGGTGGTAATAAAAAGACATATTTTTTAAATGGAATACACATATTTTATTATTACATTATTAATTCCAATGTTTAATTCTAGAAATGTTCATTCTCAATTTTTTTTACCATTTTTAACTTTTTCCATAATAATTAGGTATACCCAAACTATCCTAAATAACAATATTCTTATACCTACGTAACTTTCTGGGTATAGAATATGAAGTAGGTATAGGAATGTCTAGAATTAAATAAATAGAATCCAAAACTGTAAAAATATAAGTAGGTATAGGTATTCTATTTTAAATTTTAAAAAAAATCTTTTGTAGCACCCTAATACTTTATATTATACGTGCCCTGTCTAATTCAAAATATCGTTAAAATTAAACATACTATTTAACCATATACCTAATACTTACATAAGCACATTATCCACACATCTTATATTCAAGGCATTAAATTACTTACTCCTCGCCATCGTTGACTCATCCTGTACACCATATACCTACAAACTAATTGCAAAATCTGCTGCAAACTGGTATGTATTTTAAGAAGGATGCATTGTTTTTAGTTTAAATTAAAACTTTTTAAAACATAATAGCGACAAATCCTCAACTAACAGAAAAACATTCAAAAACTACCCTCTGCATAGGCATCAAAAAGTGCCGCGGCGCCGCCTTTATACTTTGCTGACACACCGTTATTCGGGATGCGGCAATAGTTTTTGCATGCTTTTTACTATTTAAAGGTCTATAGAGCGGTTGCATTTTTAAAATGTTTTGACATTTTTCCTTACTTCATTTTTGTGTTTGAAGCTTGTAAGAAGTAAGAAGGTGAATTAATATTTTTTAAAAATGGAACACCCTGTATAAATGCTTATATTTTTTTATAACACGCCTTGTTAAGAAAAGTTGACGTGATTGAGCTTTTCTTAAAATTGTGTAGTTTTCTCAAAAAATTGGTAATTTCAGACTTTACGGACATCCATAATATGCAACTAAAAATAAAATAATGAACCTAATAATTTGTTTTTTTATTTAAAATTAAAATATAGAACATATCAGTGACACAAAAATGTCCACAAAATAGAAAAAAAAATCTAAAAGATAATGGAACATAAGTCATAAACTCTATTACAAAACACAGGTAAAATCATTTCTAGAAATTTTTCTTATAATTATACAGGGTGTTTAAGCAATAGTTTTAAAATCTTTAACAGCAGTTAGATCTTACAAAAAAAGTCTCTATAAACATAAGTTCGGATATGCATCGTTTTGAAATTGGAAATACGCAGGGTCCTAAAGTTAAAAAGAAACTTTAATTGTACATAATTTTTTAAAACAATTATTTTGATAAAACAACTTACAATATACCTTTTTCGTTATTTAAGTTTTTTTCGAGAGACAAAGTAAAACTCCTACTTTTCAAAAAGGGTATAAAAAAGAATCGGTTATTTTTTTTTTTTTTTTGAAAGCAAAGCAAAATTTAAAAAAAAATCAAGAGACAAAATAGTTGTATTTTAAGTTGATTTATCGGGGGTAATACAACGAGTGTTTAAAAATTACCAATAATTTTTCACGATAGCGTGTTTTCTCATAATTTCACGAGTCCGAGGGACGAGTGAAATTTTTAAAGAAAACACGCATAAGTAAAAAATATCTGGTTAATTTTAAAGCACGAGCGGTATTTAGGGAGAATATTTCACGAATCAAAAACGTAGATAAAGTTTATAAACTTAAAATTAAATATTAATTTAACAAACCGTCATTATTATTTTAAAATTTCGTATTGTCAATTTGACAGTAAGTGGAAAAACCACGTTGCCTAGACGACGTGGAATTGCCGCTGTAATTTTTCCATAATACCACTTCTCCTATGGGAAAATATGTACATAGGTGAAATATTTAAAATAATTAAAAAATAATAAAACCACAGGGTGAAATACTTTTGAAAGCAATTAATTTTAGCTTTTTTTTAACACCCTGTATTTCTGAAACGATGCATTCCTTGACCTATGTTTGTAGAAACTTATTTTTGCAAGATCCAACTGCTGTCGAAGTTTGTAATACTAAATCTTAAACAACCTGTATAATTCTTAAGAACTAGAAATATATTGTTGGAGATTTATTACAGTTAGTTCACTTAAGTTTTAAGTCATTAAAATTTTTCGAGATGTCTCGTCTCGTCTCGTCTCGACCTTGTCTCGAAGGATTTTATCTCGTCTTGTCTCGTCTCGAAATTCGAGACAAAATGCTGTCGAGACGAGACAAAATGGCTTCGAGACGAGACGAGACGTCTCGTATCTCGTGTCTCGCGGCAACCCTAATCCTAATTAATCCACACCTATAAAAAATTTAATTAAGCTTTTCCGAGTACGCTAACACACTTCTCTTTTACTAGATTTTCTCATAAATTTCACCAGTAAAATAAACTAAAAATATAAAACTTTATTTTTGTATATACCGCACAGTTTCCTTACAACTAATAGAGTAGTAATTATAATTTGTCCCTGAAGTCTGCAATTTCCGATTTGCCATTTTCTATAGGTTTTTCGTTTAGCCATTGTTTGCTTACCCATAACATTCCCCTTTATTTTCAAGTCGTGCTAATGAGGGAGTATTATTGGATTTCGTATTTTCCAGGCATCTTAAATTTTGCTTTTACAATCAGGAATTTTTAGCTTAAAAATAAACCCAAAACAAAAGATAAGTAAAAAATTTCTATTTTGGCATAAATTATGTTTATGCACAATATACCAATGATATAGGTTGACGCGTAAAAAGTGTTAAAAGTTTTTAAAAATACTATTAATTTTGTATTGCCTTATTCGAATAAAACGTATAATGCTTTTAAAACAAAAGAAAACATTAAAACATCTAAATTGCCTTCGACAATGGAGAAAGAGCAAAATCCGGCCCTACCTTTTCTCGACGTTCTAGTTACACGAAATAATGGTCATATACAAACCTTAGTATACAGAAAACCTACCCGCACTGGACAATACAAAGCTCCACTTAAAATATCCTTGCATCCTGCATCCTATTGGTCAAGCTAAGTTGGTTTACTCAGCTTAAATAATTTTTGTTTGCTGTTGTAAGTATATTTTTTTTTATTAGAGTTGTGCATCTAAACCAAACTAAAACTAACATACCTTCATATCTAGTGACAAAATAGTTGTAATTTAAATTTTAATATGTGTTATTTTATACTGGGTGGCCGTCAAGATGCGGTTTTCGCAGATACACTTATATTTCTTTAAAGTTTATTCTCGTATTTTCACCATTTTGTTGTAACATTCCATTAGCTTAAAAACAAAATAGCCGATTTTCCGATATACCACAACTAACCACAACTAACCACAACTTTTTTATTTTAGATGGAATACCCTGTATATGTTTAAATATTTTTTAAAATTTAATCTTTTCCCTTTAAAAAATGTAACACAAGCTATGGTTATTTCAAAAAACAAGGCATTTATTGACCTACGAAAAAATAACTGCATGTCCATCAAGAATATTATTTAACAATGAAAATTTGCTTCATATGTTAAAAAAACCGATCGACAAAGGTATAGGTTATTCACAAAATAATAGTTACAATAAGGTTACATATCTTTTTAAAAAACTACTGTAAATGTTAAAAATGTCTTCCTCCGACTTCGACGCACTTATATAAACTCGAAAAAACTTGTTAAAACTATTAACTAAAAATTCTTCAGGAATATTTTCTAATTTGTTTCGGATATTATTTTTTAATTGCTCTAAATTTTAAGGTAGTGGACAATAACACCTCTCTTTCATATATCTCCACAGAAAAAAAATCTGGAACAGTAAAATCTGGTAAACGAGGTGGCCAGGAAATAGGGCCTCCTCTTCCGGTTTCCAAAAACGTTGCTCAGTGAATCCTTGGTCATGTTAGCATAGTGTGATGTAGCTTTATCTTGTTGAAAATAGACGAAATTTAATAGATTTTTTTCTTGCAATTGGGGATAAAAAAATATTTCCAGCATATCAATGTAAGTCCAAGAGGCTACAATTGGTTCATGCAAAAAAAATTGCCATAAATTTTTTGCTTTGAGATTCCACACCAGACTGTGACTTTTGGCGAATCTCTAACGTGTTCCATATATTGTCGAGGATTTTTTGTTGCCCAAAACCTGCAGTTATGCTTATTTACTTTTCCATTGAGATGGAAAGTGGCTTCGTCTCACATTATGAGCATATCCAAAAAATGTATATTGTTCCTTACTAAATTTAAAATCCACTAGCAAAATTCCACCCTTTTTGGAAAATCAGTTTCTTTTATTTCTTGTAGCATTTGAATTTTATTTGGCTTTAATTCCAGTATTTTTTTCATGATATCTTGTACTGTAATTTTAGGAATATGGACTGAACTTAAGAATTTTCTTGTTGACAATATTGAACCTTTCTCCAGAATTTGTAACGTTTTATTTAGCAAATTTTTATTGTTTACTAATTTTTTTTTTGTGGGTGGAGCTTTATTAAACATGTTTCTAAATCTTCGCTGGGTTTCTTTTATTGATTTGGTTTCGGCAAACATAATAACACATATTCCTTTTTTCACTTAACAAGAACATTTTGCGCTGCCTAATTGAAAAACTTGTTAAAAATGACCAAAAATGGCTGACAACAAGGCTTGTTGTTGTTATGGACACGAGATAACTTTGTTTTCACAGGCGGCTTTTCAAAAAAGACCTTTTAAAATAATATTCTCATTCGTCATACAGTGAATTCTTCGGAGGTCAATAAATGCGTTATTTTTTAAGATAACCGAAGCTTATGTTAAATTTTTTTTAAGGGGAAATATTAAATTTTTAAAATATTCAAACATATACAGGGTGTTTCATTTAATATAACAAAGTTGTTCTATATAGAAAAATCGGCCATTTTGTTTTTGAGCCAATAAAATGTTACAAAAAAAATGGTAAAGATACGAGAATAAACTTTAAAGAAATATAAGTATATCTGCAAAAACCGCAACTTGATATCTTTATTTGTTTTAAAGTTATTCGCGTTAAAAAAGTGTCAAAATATGAACGGCCACCCTGTATTTAAGAAAAAAATGTCCACATGACTTACAACATTATTGGATAAATAATTCTTTACATATATTTAAAAAAAAAGTTGTACGTTTGACTGCAAATAAAAACTAAATTTAAAACATGTTGTATTTTTTAAAAGTAACAATTGAGGTAACAATTATTTAAAACAAAATGTAGATATCTAATAATTACTTATGTTTATTGAAAAACTTGCTACATGTTTTGTTCTGTTTTAAAAGTATCATATGTTTTATTCAAATGGGGCAGTAGAAAATTAATAGTATTTTTATATAAAATTTAACATTTTTTTAAACTTAAAACGGTCCATGAAGGCTAAAAGTCACGTGCCTTTATAACTATAAATTGTATAAATTTAATACTTTAGCACGTAACTAAAATTCACACATATTATTGGTATATTGTGCATAAATATAATTTATGCCAAAATTGAAATTTTTACTCCTCTGTTGTTTTGGGTTTATCTTTAAGCTAATTATCCCTAATTGTAAAAGCAAAATATAAGATGCTTGGAAAATACGAAATCCAATAATAACCCCTCATTAGCACTACTTGAAAAAAAAAAGATTTGTTGACAAAACCTTACATCTTTCCAATGGCAATAAATAATTACAACAACTTGACAAAAACAAAACTGGATTGGTATTTGAATGACATTACTTACACAGAATTTGAGTCTTAGTATTTTAAAATAAACAAATTGCTAACATTTATATTTTACCATCTTAATTAATTTAACCTATTTTGAATTATAACAGGCATTTCAACTATAAAATATTGTTAGATTTAATTATAAAATAAAAAAAACGATAGCAAAAGCTAGGATGTAAATATCTGTCCGTTATTTGTTTTTATGCCTAGGCTATGTAAATCAAACAGAAAAATGAGTAAATAATGCATTTTCAAATTACTTTAATAATTTCTTCTATTAGTTAAATTAATAGCATTAATTCTAAAAATGAGTACAAAATTATTTTTATTAAAATGCATGAAAAAATAAGTGACTTTAAAAAACGAACCAGTAAATAATGTGTTTCATTAGGAAAAAGGTTAATTTTATCTTGTATCCACTTTATTTTAATTTTCGTCGTTTTAAGTGTTCTTTAAGATTCTGTAAAAAAAATTACACAAGTTGGCTATTTTTTTCTGTTTTAATTTGCGAAAAGTCACAAATATGACCCTGTTTCGTCCCTTTTACCTGTACCGTGTCCGGCTTTCAAATTTTTACTCAATTTGTTGTACTGAAGACACACTTTCAAATCTTTAGTTGCAATTTAGAATTCCAGTTGAATGCAAAAATATGTTTTTAAGGCTTCTTAAGGTAAAAGCAAACTTTTAAAATATACTAAAAGTTTATATTTTTATTTAAATTTGGCCGTAGGTTTAAAGATTAATTATTTGTTTATTACCTATGATTGTTATTATAAAATATACTTGTTATATGGCCCAAAACAATATCACTTAAAATACTATTAAATACTGATATTAACTCTTAATTACATATGAAAGATAAATGATGTTCGAACTGGTCCCTGGCCATAGTTATAAATACTTTAGTTTTAAAGTCATAAAAATGTGTTATTAATTTCAGCCCTTAGTCTTGTTTAATATTTTATATACAGTGTATTTCAAAAGACCAGGAACGGTCTTTTATTTGTAAACGGCTGAAGGAAAAAATGAAAAAAATACTACATAGTGGTTTTAAAATACATCCCATTTAATGATAATATGTGCAATGTTGCCAAGGTTCTACTTTTTAAGATGAAGTAAGCAACTTTCTTTTTTCAAATACAAAGTACAGTTTATTTTTATGCAAATGAATTTAGAGCCCCGCTTTTACTAAAACATTTAAATTTTAGAACTTTATTCCATGTAGTTTCTAAAATATTTTCATTCAAAAATTCCTGGCACTGGCAAGTATTAAGCAAACAGGACAATGGAAATATGTAAAAATTACTACATAGTGGTTTTACGATACGCTCAATTCGATGATGAGATATGATATGAACTTTATTATATGTAGTTTTCTAAATGTGGCAACTGTCAATTCTGGGAACACATATCATTAATCCTTATTTTGTTCAGGATATCTTAACTAGTCAAAAATATTTAGATTTATTGGAGCACCTGGTTTTACCTGGATTACGAAAATTAAATGTCATCCCGAAGAAAAATGGTTCCAGCAAGAAGGAGCACCGCCCCATTATTCCAGAGAGGTGCGTACATTTTTTAAAGGAAACATTTTCCAATAGGAAAGGTTGGCAACGGAAAAGCACGGGGAGGCCAGCTCGATCTCCAGACTTGGCAAACTTTTTTTGAGGGATTATTTAAAAAATAAAATTTATGTAAAGCAACCGCTTAATTAAGATTTCTTACAAAATTAAATATGTCACGAAGCCCTTTTAATAACGCCTAAATAAATTAGATACTTGATTCAGTATAAGATATTTACTTTGTTGACATTTTTTTATTAGCTTTTGTATAAAATCATTTTTATTTTATTTAATTTTAAAAAATCCTTTATTTGAAAATCAATAATTTTATTACTAATTTTCTTGGAGATGCGGTCTACCGTTGGAGTGAAACTTTTTTTTGGCAAAACGCCGAGCTTTTGGATTGTTTTTTCTTTTTTAAGTCTTCAATATAAAGAAAAATATTTTACAATCAAAAAATTAATCTCCAAAATTAACTTATTACTTTAAAATGGTAATAACTGACAAACTTACATGCAAAGTAAGTTTCCTTAAGGCTACAGTTGATATAAGAGACATAGTTATTTCATTGTTACATTATTTCTACTACTTTGTTAGTTTTTATAAAAACGGAGGAAAAACAGAAAATTTTATCACCCAAAAAGTGTAGTAACAGAAATAATATTCGCTTTCCACGTAAGTAACTCAGTTATTACCATTTTTGAGTATTAGGTTACTTTTGTAGATTAATGTTTTTAATTGTAAATGATGTTTCTTTATATTGTAGCCTTGAAAAAGAAAAAAATAAATTTCCGAAAGCTCGGCTGATGGTTACATTGGGTACTATAATATATATATTTTTTTACTTCTTTACGATAGCTTTATAAAAAATTGCCCTTTTTATAAAATTCTGGCAGATACTACCCATAGCGGTAAAGTAGAATAACATTTTTTTGGTTACTCCTTACTGGATAGATTTTTTACATTCTGTCCTAAATAACTTCCAATGCTAAGTGAGATACCTAAATTAAGATGTAGTATGTTACTTTATTATTATTGCAACATACATATTAAGAATATATTGTAAAATCACTGACAGAACTGGAGAAAAATGGTTTTTACCGAAAAAAGGACATTCATTGAGCATGCTAGGTACTTGAGTTTTTACATATAGTTTGTACAAGCTAACATTTTTAATTGGCTTACATAAATCAGGCTATTCCAAAAACAAAAAACACTAGACTTAGCGTCAAAATCAGCTTATTCGCGTTTATCATCCAATACCATAAAGGCGTTTCCATTGCCCTAATAAATTTTTCTTGTGTTTGGGTGTTATTTCGTGTTTTAAAGTAATTAGGAAAATTAAAAATTACTGTGCAGTGTTTTTATTTATTAGTGTGGACTATTAGACATTTTTTATATTTTATAATTTATTTTATTTTGGCGTAAGTTTATGTTGTTTTTATTTGTTTTAAGAAAAAACCACTAGAATAGATATTTTTTGAGTATGGATCACAGCGATTACTGTATCCCCAGTTCGAAAGAGCTTCAAAACTGACTTCAGATTTGTGATGAGTCGAAGTCGAAGGTATGAAAATATAACCTACTATACTATATTTCTTGAAAAATGATGGAGAATAGTGATCTAGCATAAGGTAAAATTACTTGTTTTAATAATATCATAACCCAAAAAGACATTCTCAGACGTGCTAAATGTTTTAAGATGTAAATAAACTCATGTATGTAGTTTTTAGGATCCCAGTCGTGGAACAGACGATAACTCCTATTTGCATTCCTATTTAAAAGCTGCCCTAAAAAATGCTTCCTTAAGTTATCATTCTGAAGAGATTAGAAAATAGAAATGTTCTCTATAAGCTGCAAATAAGGCCCTTACTGTATATATTTTTGTCTAAAACTGAATTATACTTGCATGGCAAAAATATTTAAATCTGTTTGTCTACATTTCAAAAAAAATGCGAACTTGTGTAATCTTTAAGAAAAGATTAAGGCTACAGAGTAATAAAGGAAAAAATGTATTTAAATTAACAAAAAAATCTAAAAAAGGGCATGATTCTTTTACTTTTTGGTTTTTTCATAAAAACCCCTGATGAACACTGCCACTTCTAAAGCCTAAAACATGACCTTGATAAATTTATTTTCTAGTACATAAGCATTTTACTGTGTTAATGATAAATAAATTATTATAACTGTTTTGTTTTATTTATTTTATTATTTGAATATGAGAAGCAACTAATGAAGTATCAGATGAAATATATCGACTTATCTTGAGACATCTTTAAAATAATAGTAAATTGCATAATAAGGTATATTATGGAACCATCCTTTATCAGCATATTTCAATTAGACTGTAAAATTGACAGTGGTTCTCTAAATATAACAAAACATAACAGATCTGTTTGTTATTCAGAAATAGTGTACACTATTTTACGTTTTTTTTACGTACCTAAGCGCTCTTATTGAAGGTGTATTTTGGGACTAAGTGTGTACAAAGAGTGTAAAATGGTATAAACTATTTTTGAATAACAAACACCTAATAAATAATTATTAATTTGCACTATAGAGGCTCGTTCTAATGTAAGCAATGCAATGAAAATAAAAGCACTGCTTCAGATTCCTTAAGTTTTTTCGAACGAAACTTTTTATTTTGTGGCTTAGCGGAAATGACAATTTTCAATAAAATATTGTGGCCAAACATCAAGCTTTCACAGTTTATGCCAATATATGGACAGCAAGAAAAAAATATTGTTAAATTAAGTTCAAATTCAATTTCAATTTCAAAAGCTCTTTATTATTTTCAATAAACAGTATACATTGTACATCTACAATTTATATTACAAAGTAACCTTGCCGCGCACAGGACATCCAGCCGCTGGCAAGAATCGGACCGGGCCAAGGCACAGGGGCGCGGATGAAAGGATGAAACTAGCGGATGCGGAGAGCTCGCGAAAAGTATTCCCAGACGCGAGAAGTCCCGAACTCGACACGAATGCCTTGGCGCGATTGTTGTTGTGTAGTTAGTTGCCTACTAACGGGCGTCTCAATATTGTTTATTACGTTATAGATTATAGAAAAATCCCAAACAATTAATAATGTATTACAATGTTCGTTAAAAAAATAAATAAATAAGAAAATTAAAAGAGTGCATCTTTTATCAAATCATCACCAATATAAAATATTATTAAAACTAGTTATTTATGCAAAAAAGTGTGTTAACCTCGGTGTTAACTTAAGCCGGGATTCAACGGCGCGTGGAGTGGCAGTTCTCGCGCCAAACTTGCCAGTTCACGCGCCGTCGGATAGGGCAGGCTTGGCGATCTTCGGTCGGCGCGGTGAGTCCCGTCATATGTCGGTAAATCAACACGGTTAAAAAGGAGCCGGACGCTGGCGCGCAGCACGTGCATACCGCTCCAACGACGCGGCTATGCGCGTTATACTGTCAGTGCCGTAGTACTTTCACTATGGAGTGGTCGAATGAAGTGGTGTTAAAATTTTTATCCCTTTATGAAGCCGAGTCAATTATTTGAAACCCACGGGATCCATACCATAAAAATAGGAATCTAATTCATGATCTTGGAAGCGAATTAAAAAGCAAATGAGTGTAAAATATTCAATAACAAAATTGTGTTGCAGAATGTTCTCGATTTTTGTACAAAGAAACTCTTCACCATGTTTTTTGTTTTCGTTTTGTTTATCCTCTTGCCATCCTGTATGTTTCTAACATAAAATAATAGGCTGCATCAGCAACGATACGCGTTCGCTAACGAGTCATTCTTTTGTAGAATTAAACCAAGTCATTTCATTTTTTACCGCCGACACTGCCGACGTACAACCAACCGACGATCCACCGCGATCCTACATGCGCCGTGGGAACGGCCCGACCACATTTCGACGCGCCAACCTTGACACTCGACAGTCAACCCAGGATTGCCATTCCACGCGCCGTTGAATCCCGGCTTTAGTCTTTTTTTACGCACGGACCGCTTCGCTATATAACTTATTCAATTTTTTATTTGGGATCGATTTTTCATAAAATATATTTATATCAGAAATTAAAAACCTAAATATATCCAATAAGCATATTAATAAAGCGAGTGTCATAAACTATGTTTGATAATAAAATAATTTAATAATAATTTGGCAAAAAATGTTTGAATTATACGGTGTTCACTTTAGGCATAGTTTTAATTTAAATTACTGACCTTTTTGTTATACCCACCCCACAGAAATCGTATAAAAACATGCCAAATTGAAAAAATATTTAGTGATTTATCACGTCTGAAATAAAATTTGGGAGAAATAAAAGCCCCTTTTTTAACAGAATAACCCTGATCGCCCTTTCTGGCTGATTCTCGTGGGGCCGAGGGGGGTCATGGTTATTCTAGTTAGTTAAAGCGGTTTTTTATTTTCCCCAATTATAGTTTAGGCGAAAAATCACTAAAAGTATACCACAAATTGAAAATTTAAAACATTCAATCTCCCATCAATCCCTTTCCCTTGATTATTTCGTAAATCGTTCATTTGGGAATCTACTTTTTTACGAGTCTCCGCATCCGGCTAGTCGGATGAACGACCCAAAATCCGCAGATTGCACAATTGGTATTCGGATTTAGCGGGATTATAGAAAAATAGTTTGATGCATTTGTGATATATATAATGCTCAAAGTAGATTTATGTTTCTATGGGAAAAATTTAGTCAAAAACCCATTTGATGGGAAATTTAGTTATTGTAATCTATACATTTTTTTTTAAGAAATAAAAATTTTGAAACCCCCTTTCCTCAGTACGGTCCTGATTAAAATTCTTATATGAGCCAACCTAAATCTGAAAAACAAAATTTACTGATATGTAGGGATATTCGCATTGCCAACTTAAAAAGTTAAAAGTATACCTTTGTGGGCTGTCGAAAAAATAAGATAAGACCAATTTAACCAGTGCAGTCATAATGAGCCATTAAAGTAAAAACCTCTTCTTTTAATGTCGGTACAAATATTGCATTTTAAATATACCACATACATATATAAATTTATTTCCTACCCTATACGTAGAAACAAGAAAGTTCTCCAATATTCTCAAAACGTCCAAGTTACGATTTACAGTCTGTTTGCACATCTGTCTTGCCCTAAAGTTGGTTAGCTTCAAGTTTTGAATCTTAAGCAGAACTTTACTATTTTTCTCTTTTATTGGAACTTGTTTTTCTTGCAAAAGAATTGAAGTTCAATGAAAATAAATATTCGTATTAAAAACTAGTAAACTTAAAATGGTTTTATAAATTATAAATACCAGGTGAAAAAAAATACGATTTTATGGTTTACAAATTTGAAATACTTTTAATTTTTTGATATAATCTTTCGCATCTTGAATATTCTTGTTTCAGTGATCTAATTTAATGTCGAAGAACACTTCCACGGCTGCAAATACCTGCTCGTTTTTTGGAGATGTAACAACGACCAGAAGTCAAGGGGAACTATTTTTTTTGTAAAACATTTCTTTTTTTACAAATTTTAAATCTAGCTGATTCAAAAGGTTAAAATAATAACCTTTTCATCTAGTTACCAATAGAGCTTAGGGTTGCTTAACTTCGCTGATCAAACCAGAAACGTTGTAGCTAAGTAGAAATGATTATTGTCCCACCTCTAAACGTAAAAAGCAACCTAGAAATTTGAGTACAAATGAGCGTACGCGCGCATTTCCTTTAATATTGCTGAAGGTACGATGTAGGTACTTCCTTTTAAAATAAAAATAGAAAAGCCTTTATTCTGTACTTAAAATAAATTGCTAAGCTGGTGGTTTTTTGCAAAAAACGCCTTGCCATGTATTAGGTTACTGTGGTTCATTAGAAATTTTTTTACCCTATATTCTAGATCATTTAGTTAACAAAATTAAAAACAAAATCCTATTTATATCAACAAATGCTTTTAATGAAGTAGGGTGTTACAAAGTAGTTAAATGAATGACTGCTAAGAAACTATACGTGTCCTTGTGTGTAGTTTGAATTCAACGTAATTTATAATATTGCTATTTAGAGGTTTACGTTTGTTATATTTTAATAATTCCCTACCCGATAGCCTTTAACTACTTCTACAATAACTTTATTTGTTATTTGTGACTCCAAAAATATAATTTTCTTTTAAGCCTAAACTAAAGACTCCAGTACTGTATACTTTCTTTTAAATTAACTATAATCACTGCAGTTAAATTGTAGGATTTAATTCGTTAAATTATTTTGTAATAACCATTAACTAGCCATAAACAATTTATTTTCTAATAACTACTTATTAAATCTAAACTAGATTTTATTTTAGAGTTTAATATGGCAATATTAAGGTTAATATGCTGCAAAATATTATAGTAAGACCGAAAGTTTATGGAGTGTATCTTCAAGCACTATTTAGCTAAAGTAAATAGTCAAATAATTTTGTGATATTGGATAAAATTTGGCGTTAAAAAACTAAATACTGTCTTACATTAACCATCTAAGCAAAAGAGCTGTTATTTAATTGCCACATCAACTGCCACATAATAAAATTATTGCAATGCTGGTTATAAGCAAAGCTCTTTCCATTAAACAGTTGAAAAAATAAACAAATAAGTAGGTATATGTTAAGAGGGCACATTAGAGCTTTGTTAGGTTAGTAGCAGATGTGAAATTTTTTTACGCTAGAAATTGCTAGTTAAAGTTAATACTTTTTAACTGCAATAATTTTTATGTAAAAATTCAGAGGTCTTATAATTTATCTGTTTCAGATTTACTAAAAACACTGGGAAAATTTTGTTTCTGCATTTTATTTCCCAAGTTTTCCAGTCTCCATTTTTGGACTTCTTGCCTGTAGGCAGCCTTTAGTGGTCTTCCCCCACATCCAAAGGTTGCAACAAATGAGTGGAGTTTGGGTATAGTGCAAAAGTTCTATTCCATTGGCTGCACAAAATTCAGAAAGGGTGCGTAAGGTGCGAGAATGCCCGTCCAGAAATAAAATTACTGGTTTTTCTATTTTTTCTTCTTCCAGCCAGGGATAAAATATATTACAATAATTGTAAAATGTTGCCGCACACATCCAGTCATTTTTCGGAGGTACCGACGCCCCATTCAGGTGGAATGCTTTGTGCAATATAACTGGGAACTCTAATATATGAGTACACGATCATTGGTGGAGAAAGTTCCTGCAGCATTTGCAGTTACAAGGACCGTAAGGTTTTCTTTTTTCATCCCCTGCAGTTGTGTTACATTTTTCCCCCTTTTTTAACTAATACCTTATCCTGTTTTGGAGAAAGATAAAAGGATTTCGTCAGTGTTGAAAACTCTTGATGGATTTTCTGTTATTTGAAAGATCCCCTTAGATGTTAGGGGTATTTTTTTTCCTGAAACCAGGTCCGAATGTGATTTTCAGTGATATTTTCTCTAGCTGGTGTTAAACCTTGAGATAATCTTACACTAATTTCGGGATGTCTTTTTAAAAACAGCCTAAACCACTTATCGCTAGGTCTATTATCATTTTTAAGGGATTTTTCTTTAGTTTTTGACTCAGTCATCATTTTCTGAACAAGTCAAGCAGCTGTGTTTTCGTGACTGGAAAATGTCTTTCAGCAAATGCCAGTATCCATCTAACTAAAAGAGTTTCTTCTTCTAAGGACAATGTGGTTGATGGACCTGGAGAGCAAACTAATGAAGATTTTCCTTCTTTTTTATGAAGCAGTGTTGTTCGAGGAACACCATATTTTTTTGCGGCAGTTGCTACTGGGAGTCCTTTACGAACATCCTCCAAAGCCAGGGCCATTTGCTCAAGAGGATAAGTTTTTCGTGAAGCCATTTCTAAAAAAACAAAACCAAATATTGACACTCGTCGACCAAATATTAACACCCTATGTCAAGAATTGGTTAGAGACATTTTAAAGAGAAAATTAAAGTTTTGGCAATATCGCAGGGATGTGGGCAATTTGTATGTATTAAAACCTTAAAAACAATTAAAAAACCAATTATTGACACGAGTGTCAAAAATTGGTCCAAGCTTATCTTACTAAACCAATTATTGACACAGGTGAATCACAAGGTCCCTAACACTTTTAATATATCTTACCTATTTTTTTTGTATAGACTTTTTTGAAGCAAATGAAACATTGCTTGGCTTGCCTGATATAAAAAATAAAAAAGTTACATGCTTTTAAATCAAACACTTACCTTAACTTTTTCACTATTAACCACTTAAATATTCAAGTAAAATGTGCACATGTTCACTTAAACAGAAATTTCTCCAAAATGGCTGATGAGACATAGTTGGAAAGGTATTACATTGTTGCCAAGGCATCAAGCAATATATTACCCTTTTAAAAGTAAACACAAGTTTGTCAGATCTCTTAATTTTACATAGAATCAAATAAAATGTCAATAAATGGTAATGTGTCCATAATTGGTATTTTACCTTATTTTCTTTCGGTATTTCTACTTAATTTCTTTATAAATTACTTGTTTTTCTATGCAGTCAGGTTTTTTGACTTTACTTTTAGTATAAATCTTTAGAGAATATTGTTATTTTGGAATCCTTATAATGAAAGCGTTAATTTGATACCCATATTGCAATATTCGAACAAAAAAATTTTTTTTTTTGTGTCCTAAATATGGTCTTTGAAAAGAGATTGAAAGTTATTGTAAAAGTATATCTGAAAATAGGGATTTTTTTTTAATAAAAGACAAAATCTGAGTTTACAGTTAAATTATGATACAATACGTGTATCATGTTATGGTAATTTGGCAACGCTGTGTATTTATATTAATCGGGAGTCCCCAAGGCGTAAGGCATTGCTGACACTCGAAAATCATATTCTGCATTCCTGTTAATGTTTGTGCGGTGGCGCTGGCGGTTTAAATTTTTAATTGCCTATAACTGTCTTTGGCAACATTTTGTTTTGCGAACGTGTTCTTAAAAGTTTTATTTAACTTGCAATGTTTGTATGCATGTTTGGATCAAAATCTTGCCGGCTGAATTAAAAATAATTCCTCTTAATCGATTTGGCTGAAATTTCACACACCTTTAGTTTCGGTGACAATGCAATATTATAATAATTTGATAATATACAGGGTACCTCGAAATAATACTGCAACCCGAAATATTTTTTAATTACTTCTATAGGTACACGGTGTTTAAGGGCACTTTTAACTGCAATCGGCAATGTTAATAAATAGATGGATAGTCTTATAATTTTAAATGTAATTTATAGGTCAAGGTTGCTTTAAAAAGCCCTTATGATACTCTTTGACTTCAGATTTGAAACCAGCAACCTTAAAATCCCCTTATACGTAATTTTGGCTTAAATCGTTGTTCAAAAACATATTCGTCATCTTAATAAACACATTCCTTTGTAATTCGCATTCTTGAAATTTCAAAATCGACTTTGGATTTGTAATCAGTGTACCGAAAAAACTCTACCTATACGAAATTTGCGCATGGTCCAAGGAACATTAAAAAATAGTAATTTTTCTGGTTTTTTGATTAGAAAAAAAACTACAGGTGCTCTACCGTCATTCTAGTCTGGATTTAATCAGGTCATTTTACAGAAAAATGTAAAGTTGGATGAAAAAAAAAGTTTTACCCAGTTTATTTTTATTAATTTTCTCTATTTTTAAGCAGTTTTTAAAGGTTAAAAAAAATGGTGTGGTGATGGTAAAACTCTGACCGCAGATTCGTGATCAGGAGGTAAAGGACTACGAAAAACATGTCTCATAGAAAGTATATTTTTTTGTGTAAGATTGTGCTATTAAAAATATTTTAATTTTTTTTCTAGAATAGACATAATATACTACACACCAGAAAAGGGAATTAAACATATTATAAAATAAACGGTGCACCAGTGGGGCCCCATCTATTTTTGGCTAAAAATTCAATGTAATTTATATTTTCAAAATTAAAAAAAATGGTATTTTTTGTCAATAAAATGCATCCATTTAAGTTTAGCAATTTTTAATGATTTGTTTCATATTCTACAAGTAAAGCCAAATAATTATTTTTTTAAAACCAATTTTAAATTTTTTTTAATCAAAAAACTGACATTTTTATTTTTTTTAAATAATTCTATTTTTAATAAACGTTAGAAATAAAAATATTGTAAAACTCACAAAAATTAATCATGTTGATTTTACATAACAAAAAAGTCGAGTTGTTATTCTACACAATTACCAAATAAACTTATTAACCTTGTAAATTATATTTTTATTGAAATCATTTGCTATAGATAGGTATAAAACCCATAATTTAACAGTGTGTACACGTTTTAAATTCAAAGCACCCAAGTTCCTTATTAATTACATTGGGTAAATCCTCTCCAAGCAGTCTGAGGCCTCTGGTTGTTATCGAGGCTATTATATTAATATATTATTTTTTTATCTGTATTTAAAATAATTAAAAATAAATATATTTCTTATAAAAAATACCGCTTGCTAGCATCCAATTTATTTTTGGTCTCGTGCGTTTATTAACTCAAATAAACTTAATTTTTTTGTAGGGACTATGAATGCTAATAATAACACAGGTCCACAAAAAAGTGGTGTGTGCTGGATGTCTGGCTAAAATTTTCTGGAATATTTTTTCCGCTGAACACGAATCTAAAGTCAAAATTGGGGTCAAACAGCAAATAATCGAGAAAAGGCGTGATATAGTCCAGTAACTGAAGACCTGGAAGTATCCAAAGCTGTAAATAAATCTGTACAGTTTTCATTTGTGGCGCAATTCTTAAGTCTTCGTGGATGCTTTCGAGCGAAAAAAAGTTTCTCACAATTCCGACGTGGAAACCCGCTGAAAATGGCCCCCAACGTCCCAAATATGAGTTTTCCGCGAATCCACACTTATTAAAAAGAAAAAAAGGATCTACATTTAGAAACTAGACATTCTAAGCTTTTAAATGATGTGTATTGAAAAGCATATCAATGGATGATGAGTTTTTGATACGCGTTTATTCTACAGATTTTCTAGAACTCCGGAAGCGGCTAAAAATGCAGATGGGCAAAACAATTTTTTATCAAAACGCAAGAAAGATGGTAAAGAAAATTTTCTGGGATTATTGAACGCTTGCTAAAGTCTTATTATAAAAAAGAAATGTTAATAACAAACCATTTTTAAAAAAATATCTATAAATTAATGAGATACTCTCAAAATATTGTGAAAAAAACTTTGACCGCTTTTTTTTTAATTCTAAAAAAATCAGAATGGACCCAAACTCATATACAATAATAAGTACGGGTTTTCCCATTTCGATGAACTTTGAATGATTAAAAAATGTACATTATTGCCCGAGTAATGGAACAATTCGTCCGCCCGCTTATAAGTCAATCCATTAAGATAGCGGTATACTAGCGGTAGAGCGGCAGCTGAAATGAGAGGACTTTTGGGTCCCGTTATCTCGAAGACTATCGATTTTTCGAAAAAAATTATAAGGACCATTTTTGTAGATTACAAGGCGTTCTTCATTTTTTGTTCAATCAAAAATTCTCCAATTCGCATATTTTGGCAGATATTAGCGGGAAACCCATTTTTCGGGCCTTAAGGGGCCATTTTCAGCCCTTTCCCACCTGTTAATGTTGATAAACTTGTTTTCGCTCGAAACCATTTCCGAAGACCTAAGAAATGCACCACAAGGGAAAACTGTACAGATTTATTTACTGCTTTGTCCCTTCATTTACTGGACTATATCAGATATTAACGTTTTTTTTTATTTAAAACGTCAATATCTTAAAAACTGTAAAAGATACACGAAACTTAATGTGACATAAACAATGTATTTTTACAGGACCTTTAAGTTATATAACCTTTTTGTCAATTTTTAGGATTTTTTCAAGGTACATCTGAAAAAAAATATTTTTTTTATATTTTTGGATTTTTTCTGCAAATTTCAAGTGATTGAAATGATTTATTATTAAAAAAAAAAACAAAAATTACAGTATTAAATTTTTTTTTTCAAATTTTGGACTAAAATTTTTTGTAAAAATTACATTTTTCGTTTATATCTCCTTTTTATTTATCTATCTATCAGAAATGTTTATAAAACTTTTTTATAGACAATTTGAAAAGCTCCTTTTTTGTTCCATGAAATTTCTGGTATCTCTTATAGTTTACATAATCGTAGTCCAAACATTTCGTGGTAGCAGGTTTCTGCCGGTAAATGTACCATGCCGATTTTTTGGGGTTTTCTCGATTTTCGCTGTTTGACCCCCAATTTCGGCTTCAGATTCGTGTTCCGCGGACAAAAATACTCCAGAAAATCCTAGTCCGACACCCAGCACACACCAATTATTTTTTTGTGGGCCTGTGTAATTGTTGTTCCTAAATAAATATTTTTTTACTAAAATATTTCTAATATTTCAAAAAATAGGTTAAAACCAATAAAAATACATTATTAAAGAAGATATCCCAAGAAATATACTAATGTCTCGACTAATGTTTAATACATTTAAAGCTCCTAAAGTCCAGTTTTTTTTTGGTAAATAAGATCTGTGCTTTCTTTTTATTTTGCCGAGTTTTTAACAAGCGAAAACAATTAAAGAAAAAATCCGGGATTTTCTTTTATGTTCAGCTTACCTCATCACCTACTTTTTTAATTAAATCTCTTAACGTCAGGTTTATCCAACTTCCCATCTTCGCAATTGTCTTTTTATTCCTTTATTTTAAGAGCTGACGATCTGATTGGCTACCATTTTTGAATCGTCCAATCAAAAGCCCTGTCCTTAAGCTTCAGAATTAAGAATACCATTATGATAACAAAATTAAATAAACCCGGCATTACACCGTTATTATAATGATACAATTTTTGGCCTAAAACATATTAAACCTAATTTAAAAATAAATATCTTATATTAGCCCTACCTGGCACAGAAAAGAGGACAAAAAAACAAAATGGTACGAATACCACAAATCCTAGGATGAGAAAGCAGTTCCGCCTTCTTAAAGGAGACATTGGCAAATTCACAGCCATGCCTCTTAAAAGTCTGTGTCACCAAATCCAAATAAGCATATCACTGCCGAACTAGGTATTAATTTGGTAATTGTCTAGACAATATTTCAAAAATTGTCTTTGTTGTCACTAAAATCTACAAGTATATCACTTTGTCTATTACCACAAAATTACAGTACAAAGGATGAGTCTTTTAATCTACCTAAATCTTTTCTTCAAATTATTGTCAATATCCTTATGTATGATTGGAGAACCAAAGAAATCTATAAAGCATTAACAAACTAATCTTTTATAATAAGGTAAACAAAAAATGTTTTGATTTATTATTAACACCAAACTATACTAGGCGATAACAAGTTAGTATCCTATTAATTTTAAAAGCTGTTTTAACAAAAATTTATTTAAATTCACATTATCTAGGTGGTTCTAGGTGTATTTAGAAAGACGACACCAACATTAATATGTCACCCCACCCACAATCACCTTCAAGAAAAGACCGTATTAAAACAAACCAAAAAACAAATTTTTTATTGTCATAGATTCATTTTTATTTCTAATTATGAGACATAACAACTTCCTGGGAGGTCTTTATTTATAAACAAACATATCAGCTGATCAGCAAAGGTAAGAAGGGAGCAGATCAGCTGTTTTACCGGTAAATTTATCGAAGTCGCGATATTTAACGAATTTATTAGAGGTAAACGTCCATCACCCTACACCGAATACCGCTGTTCGACTAAACTAAATAAAGGAAAAGCGGACAAGCTTATATAAGAAGCAAGCAGTGTTGCCGGTGGCCAATGTGGTTTTCCCTAAGTCATGGAAATGTTAGACTACAGTTAAACTTTAATTAAATCCGTAGTTATCAAGTTTAGTAAAAATATTTAAAAACCACATATTTTCTTTTATTATAATATTATAATTTTAGAACCATAAAATATCAGAAGGTCGCAATAAGATTTTTGAATTTTTACTATAAAATACCTGCGACAGAACCTCTACATTATTATTATTATATGATATTTATTAGTGTGCCAAATGTTCTTTAACCAAAGTCACGTTTGCTTTTATTTTAAAAAAGCAGTAAAAAACAAAAAAAAAGTTTACTATAACCAATTTAGTTTATACAGATGCTTACAAAACTATTATTGCAATTAAAACAACACTTTCATTGTTAATATCGTGAATTAATTCTGAAACACTTAATTCGTATTACTAGTAAGTTATAGTTTGATATAAAGGTGGCGAATTTCTTAAAATTTTCAAAATCTTTTATTGATCTTGTCTTAATTTCAAGACAAGATCAAGACAAGATTTAATATGTAATATAATAATTTTCCAGAAATCTTAAAATTTCGTAATGTTTTCAATATTTTTCTTTCCGTTTTAGATATCTGGTTAAATAAACTTACAGAATTGCCAATTTTTATTTTTCAGAACGTACAGGCTGACCCACTTCCAACTAGATAAACTAGATCCTTGCGTTTACAGTGGGCCCTCCATTTTTATAAAAGATACCTATACTTTATAAAATTTATTTTTAATCCGCTAATTATAAAACTGCGTCAACTATATTTATAAAAAATAAGATTTTAAACTAATTATATTGCCAGAAAGCAAGCGGATGCTCTTAAGGAAAATAATTTAATCTTAGATACAAAGTTTTGTTTTTAAAATACCCATATTAACATTAATTTTACGGACATGGATATTTTATTTTATTTTTTTAAAGCTCTTAACCTCCAAGTGTCATAGTTATAATTTTTCCCCATTCTTTTTCTTCTTCTTGTTCTTCTTCTTCTTCTTCTTCCCTGGGAGCCGTCTAGATTTACTACCGGAGGCAGCACAACCTCTTGGGCTTTTTGTGCCTAATCGCCCATTATCTTTTATACTAATCCTCCCATTAGTCTCGTTCCTGTGGGCTCGTTTCCAGTTTCCCAAATAATACCCTTTTAACCTATTAACAGAACAACACCAATTGTTTGTCTTTTTCTAACACATGTAGGTTAAATGGAAACATCCTTAATTAATATTTTACCCATTGGGTGTAATACATCATTGCTTTTGAGATGTCAAGATCTTCCCAATAAAATGAGTAAAAACCAAGATCCGCTTTTTAAAAAGTTATCGGAATTTTTTAATTTTCGCCACGGTATTTTACTCACTGCCAAAGAACATGACAATACGTAAGTGTATTTCCCACACATTTTCGATTGCCCAAATAATACCCTTTTAACCTAATAACTGAATAACACTAATTATCCGTCTTTCTCTAACACATGTAGGTAAACGGAAACACCTTTAATTTATATATAACCCATTGGGTGTAATACATCATTGCTTTTGAGATGTCAAGATCTTCCCAATAAAATGAGTAAAAACACAAGATCCGCTTTTTAAAAAGTCATCGGAATTTTTATTTTCACGGTATTTTACTACTCCCTAAAGAACATGACAATAAGTATGTGTATTTCCCACACCGAATTTTCCATTTTTAATATTTAACTTTACAAATAAACCTTAAAGAAAAATTTTATCCATCTTTCTCTAACACATGTAGGATAAACGGAAACACCTTTAATTTATATCTAACCCATTGCGTGTAATACATCATTGCTTTTGAGACGTCAAGACTAAATAAAATAAGTAAGAAACCAAGATTTGCCTTTAAAAAATTTATCGAATTTTTTCTTCACGGTATTATACTCACTGCCAAAGAACATGACAATACGTATGTGTATTTCCCACACGAAAATTGTTTTTAGCTATACAGATTGTGCCTAAAGCATGAACAAGGTTACAAGTAAAAAATTCTTAAAAGTTGCAAGAAATATATAATTTTTTGATATACTTTTTCTTAAAGCGACACAAACAACCCCTAAGTAAAACATTTTTTTTCTAACTATACAGAATAAGCCTGAAACATTAACCTTAAAGTAAAATATGCCAGATTTTTTAGTTTTTTGGTAGGGTTATTCCTTAGTCCGAGGAAACTTTCTTAAAGGCAACATTTTTTTCTAACTCTGAGGGTGCTCAATTTAAAGGTATTTTTGGGCCTTTTCCGCCCTGAAAAAAAAAGGCACCAAAGATTTTTAAAAAATTAAGCAACTCTCAGATCCATTTTTCGGGCTTACCATGTATAGTTAGAAAAAATACCGAAATATCATAAAGATCTGTAAGCAACTTTTAGGATCTTTTGCATATAATATAACCTTTAGGTCCGACACACTCTGTATAGCTAGAAAAAAAAAGCTTTAAAGATTACTTCCCTCGTCCCAAAGAACCAAAAATAAATAGGTCTGTTGGGATGTGAAATAAACATGTGAGCAGTGCCATGTCCTTTCTTGACTTTTTCTTAGTTTAACCAATCTCGTTTCTCTTATGGTTTCGGAGATCCCAATGGTGAGCATAGAATTAAAATCATCCTGTATATAAGAAAAAACTGTGAATCACAGGATTAAAATTTAATTAAGAAATAAAAGAAGGAAAGTAAAAATGTATTTAAATATCGTTTTACCGCTGTAAAAATATTAAAAATAAAATATTAGTATTTTAAATCGTTTACTCTTTATAATAGGCCAAGAAATTTTAAGTGTTAAATTTTCTTGAATTATGAAAAGAAAAAAGTTGTTAAAAAACCGCCAAAAAGGAAGTGTTTTATTTCATAAAATTTTTTTCAAGGTAGGACAAGAAATAGCCTGCCAAGACAAGATTTTTTATCTTGGTCGCCCCTAGTTTGACACATCTAATAAAAATAAAATTTTATGCCACTCATTAAAAATCTTATATTTTAAGACCTTATTTGGTTCCGTTGTAAAAGAAAATTTAAAATATAATTTTGCCAGAAAATACTAAAAAAATATCTCTGACAACGGAAACAGTGTTAAAACTACGTTTATGCTTAATATTTATGACATAACTCATATAAATGACATTCTTCACATTGTCCCACATTTTTTTAATAAAATTTGATCACGTGACTTTATGCGTTTTTCGGTATAAACATTGTAATGTCGCTAATTATGCCTTCAAATATTAAACTTTGCTTATTGCCTAACATATCGTCTGTGTAATTAGCAAATTGCTTCACTTCACGTGGCATAACCTTTCTATAAACAAAAATAAAACTCTTTTAAAAAAGTATGGATCTAGATATTAGAACAGAATTTACTTTACATGCTTTAATATCAGAATCTATACATTTTTAAATGTTCGGCGCTTCTAGTGTTAAAATAAGCCTGGCTAAAAGTACTTTCGGGGGTAATACCTACCACAAGTGCTTAAAAATTACCGATAATTTTCCTGAAAGCTTGTTATTTATAATTCCACGAGTTCGAAGAACGATTGGTGTTTGTATAACAAGCTTGAATGAAAAATATGGGAGTATTATACTTTTAAAATGGTTTTTTTTGTCATACAATTTTCAATTTTCTGCAACATAATTAAAACTATAACTGAAATTGTTTTTTAATGCCTTTATCTATTTCTTCATCGTGTACATGACCAAATCGACTCATTTTGACTGATTTTGACGTTTCTAATTGACAATACGAACAAACAGGTTCGATTGTTCTGTGTTTATAAGTAAGGGGAAATACCACGTTGTCTGGGCAATGTGAAATTTCCTCTGAAATTTTTTGATGTTTAACGTGTCTTATAAGAAAATTTATTCATGAGTAAAATATTCATTACAATTTGACAGATATATGATTTTAGAAATTTTTCAGCTTCTGATCGATTTTGCTTACATATTAAGTCATTATTTTAGATCATTTAGGATCATTTCAGATCACTAATTAATGCACATGAATGCACAAAAGATAAAATTCAAAAGTAAATAGTACCATCATCTTCCACTGTAAAAAGTGCTACAAGAAAGTATTTGTAGTTTTTATCAACAATTAAAAGTAAACTTACAAAAAAGTAAATAATAAAAATACACAACTTAAGTTATTTAGTGATAATTTTGAGATTAGGGAATCTTTGAACTTTTTATACCGTATTTTATTTAGGTTTAAAGGTATACTAAATGTTTTATTTCAATCAGGGTAAGTTGGGTTCAAAAGTGACTAAGATGCAGGCTTTTATTGGCATTAATATTATTAGTTTAAACATTTTTTGTCTTACATTGAGTAAAACGTAAAGTTTTGTGTCGTTAAGAAATATCGATTTTAAATTTGAACTAAGAAATACAGCCCCCTATTTTTGACTGTAACAACCTTTTATTACTTGTTTGTGTTTAATAATAAAATTATAACCCAATAATTATTAAAATAAGGAAGAAGTAAATAGATGTCTATCAGAAAATAAAATTTATTAAATAATAACAAAGATAATAATACATTTCTTAACAGTTGACAAATTTTTCTTTTTTTGTCGTAAAGATTTAATTTAAAATAAATTTTATATAGATGGTCTATAGAATTTAAAATTTATTAAATAATTTTTAAAAAAGATAATAATTAAATTAATCTTAGAACTTGTAATTGGGTTCGGTTTTGTAATAAAATATGAGAATCTTTTTTTATGTGTTTATTTAAACGGTTTTTTATAAGTTTAAATAATTCTGTTACTAATAAGGACAGTTAAATAATAAGAACAAGTTAAAATAATGCTCATTCCTATCTTTTTCCCCATAAATCTCTATTCAATGTTTTTAATATTTTATAACATGTACATTAATAATATATATATATATATATATATATATATATATATATATATATATATATATATATATATATATATATATATATATATATATATATATATATATATATATATATATATATTTATACCGGATGGTGCGTCGCCGAGCGGAACATCGGAAGCGAGGAAATCCTATGTAAATTTTAAGGGGCTAATTATTGGCTCCCCTGTAGATTTTACAGAAAAAATGTAAGATAACTTTTTAAAGAGACCAATCTGACAAATCCTTGTGCTAGGTTAAAAAAATAATAATAAACGAATCTTGAATTATTAAATTAAATTACCAAATTTTCGGTTCAGGTAAAACCAAACAGACACCAGCCACTGACAAACAATTTGTTGTATGGCTTTGTCAAATCTGACGTACAGCCGAATGCAAGAAATGTTTTTTTTTTCGTTTCATCAATCTGACAACCAATACATTCAAAGTGAAAAAAACGTTAACATAATTTTTTATCAAACATTTTATTTAATGTAACAATTAAGTTTAACTAATAACAATTATTAGTTATTACAATTGATCATTAAAAAAATAATTTTATCATACTAGAATTTAATTAAACCAATAGCAGTATCTGAAATATTTTCAATTTATTTTCCCATTAAGCCTATCTGGTCCATTTTAACCATTAAACGTCATGTCAGTAAACTAGAGTCCAAAGTCATCGCAATAAATAATTGTATATGTTTTACTCAGAAGATCGAAAATAGATCCGAAAAAAGAGAGAACTGAACTCTTAATATTTTACTAGGTGTGGAAAAATAAAATACAACCTTTTTAAAAATAATAGAGAATTACATAAAAATATTAATTAATCAAATGTTCAAACAATCCCCCATTAACAGCTAAACAATATCCCAACCGATCATAAACTTAATTTCTAGCGTTGCTAAGTTGATATTGGGAAATTTTATTACATTCTAACAAAATAGCGTTTTGTAGCTGATTTAGATTCTCAAATTTAACACTTTTATAAATGACACTTTTTAGGTGACCTCACAGAAAGAAGTCATTCGGTGAAAGATCAGGTGACCTCGCTAACCATACGGGCATTATGGGCGGGACAGCCATCCATTTGGTACCAGATCATTTGATCTTTCCGAACAACTTCTTCCAAGGCGGATCCAATTTGATTTTGAAATAAGTCTAAATAGGTTTCTGCTGTCAGGTTATAGTCCATAAAAAAGGGTCCAATGAACATTTGTTTTTTGGGGATATTTTGTCCGAGTATGAACAAAGCGATGTTTATTTTCTTGGCTCCAATACCGGCAATTCTGAATATTTGGTTCATTGTTGAGGGTAAATGTACATTCATTGGTAAAACAAATATTTCTTAAAAAATTTCTATGGTTATTTGCTCCTTCCATCATTTTAAAACAAAATGCCATTCTTCGCTTTTCATCACCTTCCTGCAGCTCTTGATGTTTTTCGAATTAATACGAATAATATTTGTGTTTTTTCAAAGTGCCAGTACCGTTGTATGATCTTTATTTACCTTTTGCCCAAGAACCTCGTACTAACAATTTTGTTTTCCTCCACACTCACTATTTCTCTTTCTTCGGCTCTATTTTCGATATCCTGAGTTGAACATTTACAATTATTTATTGCGGTACCTTTTGACTTGAACTTACTGACAATACGTTTAATAGTTAAGATGGACGGAATTAACTTGGTGGGGAAATAAACTGAAAACATTTCAGATACTGCTCTAAAACTGTTTCCCGCATAATGCCACCTAATTATGGATACTTTTTCGTCGATTAAATAATTCTTTTTTTTTCAAATACCGACTGTCACTGATTTATTGGCGCTTTTCTTCATGTCAGGGACAATATTCATTTTATTGTTTAGTTTTACCTAAACCGAAAATTTGGTAATTTTGCAATTACATTTAATTAAATAATTCAAAATTCGCTGAACACATTTTTTTTAAACTTGGCACAAGGGGTTGTCAGATTGGTCTCTTCAAAAAATTATCTTACATTTTTTCTTTAAAATGTACAGGCAAGCTAATAATTGACCCCGGTTATTATATGCCAGGCAATCTATAGCTAAATTTTTTTAATTGCGTGGCCTAGCAGTATAGACGGGAATAATCTTTTAATGTTACCACAAATATTATTCAGTCCAGATATCGAGAAGTTTGGGGACCTTGATAGCTACCTAGTCAACAATTTCCCAATTTTTTTTCCGTCACAAGTAAAAGTTGGAAATTCTGATACAATTTAGAAGTTACTTGGGGGAGCACCGTCTCGTCGCAATTACATATCATGACGTTAGTTTGTAGGAACTTCTTCCAAAACCATTGGCAAGACTTTATTTAGAAACACTTATCTTTCACAAAATATTTTCACTTTACATATTATTTCAAAAACTCTGGGCCATCGTTTAACTATGTAGCCAAAATAGCGATAAAGTCTAAACGTCTTTTATAATACGTAGGTTGTAGATTTTTAACCACATGTATTTTTATGAGATAATGCCCATTTTAGCTGATTTGTATACGCTCTGTATTTTTCGTATCTCATGAACATAATAGGTTCTACGATAGCCGCGCTGATGCACTTTTAGTATTTTATTGTTATTTAAACAATAACTTTGATTTCTGAATTTTTGCGTTGTTCTTTTAAAGTTTTTTTAAAGTTATTATATGTGCCATTTAGTCAAAAGTCGACTAAAAGGCTCAGAAACTTAGAATTACTGAATATAGATCGTACTAAAACCGTATAACTTATCTTTCTGGGGTTAAAAGAGGTTTAGTTTGCTATTTGTGGAATAATAAAAAACTATTTATTTACCTTTTTAAAAGTTATAGTGCCTGCGGTTTTATTCTCTGAAAAACTTAACTTTATGTTAAATTTTAAAATCAGAATTATTTAAAAATGGGAAATCACACTTATTTGTACAATTTACCCCGTAGAACGAATAGGACGAACTAATTGTAATAAAACATCCTTATGGAGTTTGTTGTAAAAACATTATTAACGTTTTGTTATTCTTAAAGCAATAAGATTTATAAACGTCACTGAATTAAAAAATGTGATATTTTTTACAAGAAAAAAATTTTTGTGGGTGATATTTTAGAAGTTACTCTTATATCCAAAAATTTGTGACGATAACAACTGTAAGGCTACTGCAATGAGTAAGTTTTCTTTCTTTAAAAATATGAATAAACAGAAAATTTGAAAAGAAATTTTTCTTTTAGTCAATAAACCCCAAATTAATTAAAAACTATGATAACTAGGAGTGTGCCCTTGTTTCTCTCAGTTTAGGATAGGTAACGAACTTTTTTTTAAAGGAATTTTACCAGAAAATGCACACATATCAAGATAATTATTAATTTCCCTGTCGAACCCAAACTGGCAACACTGCATATTCCTTAGTTACACGCGGATTCGATATAGACCGATAAGAGCCGAACCTATCTATACACTATAAAGAAGTCTTGACCAAACAAAACAAATAAAGCAGAAAGAGATAGACGATTTACTTTTTAATGTAATCCCATTTTCTGTCTTTGTTTTATTCTCAACGAAGCACCGTGCTAAAACAGTTAAGAAGGACGCGACGATGTCAAGCTAAACGCAAACTGTTTCTTGAAATTGTTTTATTTGTTTTTTCTTTTAATTACACCATAATCTTCACCTCCCTGTTTTTACTAATTAAAATAAAATTTTAAAATTATATTTTTTAAAAATAAACAGGATTTAAAGGTTTCTTTAATGTATTTAATGAAACTGGAGTAAATACAAAAACCCCCAAATTGAGCAAATAAAGAATAAAAAACCAGTGAAAATACGGCTACAATTATTTTCAAGTCTAAATGAAATTTCTGTTAAAAGCTGAACT